>CAAKHB010002313.1:18951-44628 GCA_901007665.1 Aeoliscus strigatus
GAATTAAAGAGAGATGAGAAAAGCTACCATGACAATGACCATTAGCTCTTCGTACCATTAGAAGCTGGTGGGTCATTTGACCCTCACACACTTATTTTACTGTGTCCACAATTAAGAGTCCAAATTAAGTCTTTTGGACATAGAGTGTTTAACTTAAAGCTGACAGCGTTTAACTGATACAATTTAATGGCGTGTTGAAGTTTAGGACAATGCTCATTTGCACCGATGTTCCTGCTAACAAATGTGCTCTTTGCCGGTGCCGGTGCTCTTCTCTGTCACGGGTGAATGTTTGGAATTGAATGAATTATGTGTCAAATCAGTTGGATCCTGTGGTGTTTGAAATGAGCAGCTAATTATTAGCGACCTTGAAGCGTTGGGCGATTTGAATGCTAATTCCTTCAGTGAGTTTCACGGCGGTGAACCATCCACAATCGATCACGACTTTCTGCTCGAGCAGTTAAAAAAAGATCCAAACACTGACTGAGATACGTTCAGACAACGGCAGCAGGAAACATGAGGATTTGGAGAGCATGTAGACTTAGATGAGAGGGACAAACGGCACCTTTGACTACATGAAAGGAGACAAAGAGAGAAATTTGTGTGTGAGGTTCCAAGGTGCTCAGAGGAACGTGTGTGTCTACAGTGTCTTTGAGCAAGAAATAAGGCCGACCTGCTCCAGGGTGTGTGTGCACCTTCAGCCCTGATGAATGGCTAAATTTCCCCTCTGAAAAACTGAAATAGAAAACAAAGAACAAATAACAAAAAGCTGTTGCTGCTTGTTACTGCAGTTTGAGCGGTAAACCCTGAAGAATCAACACTTTTGTTGTTTAAGACAAACGGGCTCTTTCATGAATATATTAATATCTGCTGCAAGGAAAGGTTTAATAAATAGGATTTAATCCAAATAAAAAATTGATAAACATCACGTGTGTGAATTGTAATTTAACCAGTGGCGGGCCGTGCATTTCGAACCCAGGCCTTCAGTCGCTATAGAAACCATCTTATTAAGCAGAAATACAGTATAAAGGGCTGTTGCATTACATAGATAACTCATGTAGACAGAATAAATTACTTTAATGAAGAAATAAGGTTCACAAGTCTTTCACAACACACATAAAAGCATCAATAATAACCGTGTAAAACTGCAACATTTAGAAAATTAGCATTTTACACCTGATTATCTGTACACAAAGTCCTTCCTCTCTTTCCTCAGGAGGAGTTTAATGACTGTCGTAGAGATTATCAGTGTGTTTTAGGTCCACCAACAAGTCCTTTTCTCTGACACAGTCTGTCAGTGTCAGTTCCCTATTTTCCCGATCTCCGCAAGTCTCGTACGCGCAGACCGCAACATCAGGACCACTCCTTAGACGTATAACAACAACAAATGATATTTCACTGGAATCTACTCGCCAATGGAAGCTCTGATGACTGCGGACAGTCCGCTCTGCTCCCAGATGCTGAATTATTTGTAAAGAACCTTTGATACACGTGTGTACAGCTCAAAGTGCTTCACAACAGAAGAGATTATAAATCATCAACTGAAACAGCATAAAACCCTTAAAAAGAGGCAAACATCATTAAAAGACAACAACTGTAGCTAAAAGGATAAAACATTAATAATACTGTCTATTAGAAGAAAAGCAGAGGTGCAGACGTGATCGCTAACGAAAAAGTATATAATATATATATAAAATACATAAAAACAGATGTTCATCTTTGTCTCGAAACACGGGTCTGTGCGTGTCTGAGTGCACATTGCGTCTGTCAATAACTGACGTGTATGCTGTGATGACGCTGAATCTGTGCAGCGCCTTAAACACTTGACATGTTTACTTTCCATCTGGTGTTTCGATCTCCACCTCTTTAACTCCTTTTCTCTCCTCTCATTCTCGCCCTCCGTCTCTGACTCAACCTCGTCTCTCCTTCATATTCACACTCTCTTCCTCATGTCTCCATTTCCATGCATTTTTCTCCCTCTTCTTTCCCTCTCTACTCTGCCTTCGTCCAGTATATCTTTCCACTCCTCTCTCTCTTTCGCTCCCTCTCTCTCCTCTAATAGCACAGTGACAGTGGCAGTGTTTCTAATCAGAGGTGAGGAGAGCGAATGAGCAGCCGTCCGATCCTCTCTGCTCTCTCATCAATCGGCTCTAACTGAATGGGAGCAAATCTCAGCCTGGACAAAATTAATATGTAGCAGATCCTGCGGCATGCTCGCCTACCCTGGAATTGGAAATGGCTTCTGTGCTGCCTGACCCGTATCCCTGTGCATGTGTGTGTGCACAGCTGTGCACGTGTGTTACAGGGTTGTGGCAGCAGATTATTGGAGAGACAATTGGCTGCGCGGCAGTAATCAGGAGAACACTGAGGTGTGTCTATCTTATGAGTGCTCACTGACAACCTCTGTGCACGCATGCACACACACACACACACACACACACGTGCCACACAGACGCATGCATGCACACACACACACACACACACACACACACACACACACACACACACACACACACACACACACACACACACACAGACACACACACCATGACGCTTTTCCTCCCCTATCCAATTCAATCAGGCAGTCCATCCGCCCTGCAGAGCAATGTGGCACTGCCCCCGTGCATGACAGTATCAATTCAATTACCCAGGAAATGGATCCATATTCAGCCCATACAAACTCATACGTGGAGCCAGGAGGGGCTGCGGCTGCGGCTGCCGCCACCATCCCACCGCCAAGACAAAGAAATGCACATTTACACTGTAATAACTTTCATTTGGACCGGCTTTGAAAACCATTCTCGGCCAGGCATTTGTCGCTGTCACATCACATTATCCACAAATCAGGTTTACAAAATATCAATTCAATTTCTGGTGTAGCGTGAAACTCTACCGGAGAGGAGAGACACACACACACACACACACACACACACACACACACACACACACACACACACACACACACACTCACTCACTCACACACACACACACACACACACACACACTCACTCACTCCCTCACACACACACTCACACACAAAGAGACAGAGAGGGAGAAGGAGAGTGTGAGATGCTGAGGGGCCCCTTGTGGCTCAGACAGATTTCCAGTCAGAAATAATCAAAAGCAGAACAGACCATGCTAATCTTTGGAATTACATCCCTTAGGCTGGTGTCTTTCCTCGAGTCTCTCGCTTTCTCTCTCTCTCTCACACACACACAAACACACGTGCATACGGATGTACGTATGTGTCTGCAGCCACACACAGCAGGCAGACAATGACCCTCTACATATAAAATATAGTTCCAGGAACATCGTATGTGCAATCTACACTGTCTGTAACAAATGTACAAGCTGTATTTCGGAATAGTGATGAAGTTTTTGACCCATTTCTTGTTGCAAAAATCAGGAGGAATGTTTGGTGGTAAATGGGAGGAGATGCCATTGATGCAGCAGGGAGGATGGGGGTGGAGTCAGAGCTGGTACCGTGAAGTCTCTCACATCGAGTCAGTGGAGGATTTTACAATGTCAGGATCACTTGAAAGGAGATGTTCCACACTGGCTCCTTCAGAGGACAAAGCCTCGGAACATTTAAAAGGTGTTTGCAGCAGTGAAATCAATCGAGTAGAAATAATCAATGTTCCATAATTACACTTTTATTTTTGAGAATCTGTATGATACCTAAGTACATGAGACTTTCTAACTGTGACCCAGATATCTGGCATAGAGTACCTGCGCCGGGCAGCTGGCTGAGGAAACAATTTCTTCTCTGCTGAATTGATCTGAGGAAACATAGACTGATTGCTGGATGCGTCCAGGTGCAGTGATCTTCACTATGACCTTTGCTGTTTCATCAGCAGCACGGACAAACACAGATTTTAGTAATCACAGCAGTCTCATCATGACCCGAGCTGATCTTGTCTCTCTTGTCACCCAATGTAATAATTGTAAAATAATTGTTAGCGTGAATTAATAAATTCATGAACGCTTTAATATCACATTAACATGCCCCCCCAGCACTGATAATAATATATGATGGCCTCTACAGGACATCAGACAATAATCAGTTCCGTGCTACATGCTACATATTACATGCTACAAACTACACTCTACATACTACGTACTATATATACGTACGTATGCTACATATTCCATACTGCATGCTATGTACAGTACTACATGAACTCAATAGGTCAGTGGATATTCAGGTTCCTGGAACATATTTGTGTGTTTTGTGATGCTTGTGTTTGTGCGTTTGTGTTTGTGATGTTCGATAATGTAAAACTCTTGAATATTCAGACACATGCAGCTTCCTTCATCTGAAGCTGTTAGCAACACCAATTCACTGCAGCCTCATAAAATTATCCACAGACACACCAGAGCAGAGACGCATATCATGACGAACACAGACACACACATAGATACAGCGTCAGCTTTCACGGTAATTATACAGTTGCAGAGCGCGCTGGGCCTCAAACCACTGTTTAACAAATCAATTTGAGACTGCTTACCTTGTAAAGCTGTATCTATTTGTATATGTGTGTGTGTGTGTGTGTGTGTGTGTGTGTGTGTGTGTGTGTGTGTGTGTGTGTGTGTGTGATCCATTAAGGTGTTTACAAAGAGCTGTGTTCTGCCGCGCTGCTGGAAATGTGTAATTGGAAGGATAGCTAAGGGCCGACACAAACAAATACACTTTATTGATCCATGGATCCCATTCAGCCTCCAGCCAATACATCTGCAAGAGGTTTTACTGACTTTACTCACATTTTGTTGCCATCAGTGTCAGTTTATCAGGGAATCAATAGTCTTTTATTTTCCCATATCTTTAAATGGACGAATATCCTGAATATGATTTCTTACAGCACCAGGGAGGAATGTGATGGAAAAGAACAGGCAAAGGAGAGGAGGATGAAAGAGGAAGAGAGAGAAGATGTTCAGAGTGAGTGAAAAAGGTAAAGTAGTGGTGTCAGACCACCGTCAGGCTGGCAGGAAACTGCCAGTTGACCCGAGCATCATTTGCATGTTAAGTGGTGTCAATCTGCATTGATCGCGGCCAAATGAATCACAGTTGGCATCAATAGAGCCTGTGCTTTACAAGAGCCTCCTCGCTGCTACAACTGGCCGATCGGATTCAGATTAACAGGCTTAGTACAGCAGCACACTGAGCAATTTATCTTTAATTAAAATCACTTTCCTAACAGGATCTACTGGACTGGACCAAGCCTGACTGGAGCAGACCGGTGTGAGTCAGAACTGGGATTAACAAGAGACATGTAGATCTCTAGAACTGTGAAGGCAAACAACAGATTGGATCCTGCAACATCCTGGAACATCCACATAGTTCAGGCAATAACCAGAGAATAAAGGTGCTGCAGTGGTTAGCGCTGTCACCGTGAGAAGGTCCCTGGTTCGAGTCCTGGCCTGGAGGTCTTTCTATGTGGAGTTTGCCTGCCCTCTACATGTATGTGTGGGTTCTCTGTGTGTACTCCAGCTTCCTTCCTCCACCTCCGAAAGCATTCCAAGTTAAGTGGTGACTCTCAGGTGTGAAAGTGAGTGTAAATGGTGGTCTGTCAGTGACTCATATAGGGTGTAGCTCACCAGTGACAGGTGGCAGACTGATGTGGGACACTGCAGTCTGAAATAAACATTTCTATTCTGCCTTGCAGCATGTAAAATTATGGTACTTCGTCTGGTTAATTATGACTATAAAGAATAACTTTATAAATCTATTTTAATGCTGTCAAAAATACACCACAAACAGAAGAAGACGGATGGAAACAGATGGTGGAGAATGGGAATGGAGTGTGGACGGACACACACAACCTCAGCAACACTGGGATGCATCATTGATGTTGTGGAGTGGCGGGGCTAGTGCATGCAGGTTCAGAGAGAGGCGTGGCTATTACATAATCTCTTCAGGAGAATCTCTGGATTCATATTCACTCCAAAATGCTGCTGCATGAGGACGAAACCTATACAAACTTGACTCCTGAGCTCATCTCTGTGCGGACATGGCTGACGACAGTTGAGGGCTGACTGCTGCAGAGTAGCATAAAGCAAACTTTAACATCCTTTGACTCCAGGAACCAGGATCTGGTCTAAACTCTTTATGTCTCTGATGATGGCTGCCAGCACGACCTGTTAAACACCAGGGGTGTAAATCACCAGCTCCATCATGATACGATATGTTTGGATGATAATCTGATTTTTGCCGATAACAAAGTCTGTCACGATACAATTTTGATTCTATTCAGGAGCCTGTGATCGATGACCCGATATCATAAGAGATATTATAAAAAATACTGATGGAAATTTAAATCTCCATTTTCATACATAAAAGCAGGATTTTTGTAAACTTTCACTGTGATACTCATCCCTCTTTTGGAGTTGTTAAGTTTTGGCGGAAAGAACGGTACAGTACCGCATTAGCATGCAGGTCAACACTGTGTTTCTTCTTCAGGTGGTCGGCCATGTTTGTTGCATTTCCTGAGTATTTCAACTCGCAGTAACATTGTTTGCATATGGCATGTTCTTGTTTGAGTCAATGTCTTTCCTCCTGAATCCCAAATATTTCCAGACTGCCGTCTTTCCGACGGGAGAGCAGATTTCCTCTTCTTCTTTTTCCTTGCTGCTAGCTATGACCCATGACATGCCGGGGCAGCACGGTGGCAGCGCATTTGCACAGAAATGGTGACACAGACGTGCTGTGTGAATTTCAAAATAAAGGTGTATCTTTAAGATGATTATATAGTCAATGAATTTGTGTAGATCGACGTATCGTTACACCCCTGTCAAACAATGAGCTACCTTGGACATAGAGTCAACCAATGAACTACTCACAGTTAATGGTCTGACAACTCACTTTCTTAGAGGACAGACTTTACATTTTGGTTGATATGATGAACAGCTTTGGTGTCTTTCTGTGTTGAGTTTGCATGCTATGCCTGTGTCTGCGTGGGTTCTTTCTGGGTACGCCGGCTTCCTCCCACCTCCAAAAGCATGCTGAGGTTCATTGGTCACTGTAAATTGCCTGTAGGTGTGAATGTGTGCATGAATGGTTGTCTGTTTTTCCATGTCGGCCCTGCAACAAATCAGCTTCATAACGCTAACCCCCACAGACGCCATGCACATGTACATATAGATGCATTGTGGAAGGGACTAATTCCTGAATATTCAGGTAATTGAAAGAGAAAACTAGAGAGAAAAGGTGTGTGTGTGTGTGTGTTCTATGGTCCTTTCACATGCCATCACACAAACACACAGAACATACATTCCAAACATACACACATCTGTATTTTGTCGTCATGCGTACAAATTATGTAATGAGCAGCGCCTGATTACTGATGCTAATTATCAAAACACACGCATACACACACACACACACACACGCACACACACACGCACACACACACACACACACACACACAATGTTCCTTACATCATTATTCTGTCATCACTATAGCTCTGTCATCTGAAAGGTTAATGGTTCCACTAAATACTTAAGTTCCCTTTAGGGACCATTTCAATTCACTCACACAGCGTTAATTAACAGCTACACACACACACACACACACACACACACACATACAAACACGTATAGCGTTAATCATAAGTTTACATTCGGAGCGCAGACAGACGTTGTCTGTACCTGATTTACCAAACTGATCATTGTCAAATATGATTCAATATTCTGTTTCATTTTTTCCCATCATTTCCCATCATGGCATCATTCAGTAAGATAATTACACATTTTCGTTGTTTTTCATATTCATTTTCAGTGAGTAAATGTGACACTAGTTTCACTTCTGTTCAAAATATTTCACCAAAGGAGTAATAAAAATGCACACCAGGCTCAGGCCTCAGGAGGTTAATTCAGGGAATTGAGAAGTTTTACATTAAGTTATTATCATAATTGTTATTTGACTACTTTTTGTGAGAAGCCAGTAGCAGGAATAACAAGATAACTATGGATGCTTTCAAAATAAAACAGGAAATACTCTAAAGCACTAAAACAAACAGAACTTCACTTCGGTGTATTGGTTTACAATAAACACCAGTAAAATCAGTTTTACTTAGTTTTTTAATTCAATCATCATATACTGTACAAGAAAAAATACGGGTGAAGCTGCTTGTATCTGGTTGCCATAGTAATTCATATTTCCCACACCATCCTCATCATCATTATGTGTTTAGTGTATGCACAGTACATGTGTGCATACGTGCTCGGTCCTGTCCTCTGTAATAGCTGCCCTGATACACAGTGCAGCCTCTTACAGCTTCTGTGGGACAAACAATTCCTTTTATCAGCCGCGGATAACAGCCTCTGCTTCACCCCCCGCCCCACGCACACACCAGCCTCCAAATAACTAATTAGCTTCTCCCTGATGGGTGGGGGTGGAGGGGTTACCCACTGCTCCAACAAAGGCACACAGCATTTTAATGTAAAAAAATGAAATCAATAAAGGTGTGGGGCAGTAAAAGCGCCCCCCCTCTTAACATTAACAATTATAGTGATTAACAGTGATACCCACAGCTCATTATTCACCAGCAGCGGCAGCGCAGAGGAGAGATAAGCTTGTTTATTGGAGAGGGCCCTTTTTACATGGTGCAGTCGTTCATCATTTGGGCTGAGGGGGCTGTGTGTGTGTGTGAGAGAGAGAGAGCAAGAGAAGGATTGTGTGTGTGTATGTGTGTGTGTGTTGTGGGGGTTTAGGTGGGTGGGTGGCTGATTGAGTAGTGTGTGTGTTTGTGTGTATGTGTGGTGGGTGTCACTGGGTTGTTCGGGTGGGGGGGGCGGTGAGGCTCTCTGGACTGCCTCTGTGACCTTGTGGCTCGATGGACCCACCGAGGCTGAACATTTAGAGGAAGTTGATTAAGACTGAAACACAAATGAGTGTTGGAACAAACATGATTTTGTTCATGGAAATCTCCAAATGTTCCACGTTTATTCATGAGCAGAAGCAAAAACACGTTTGACATTTTGGTTCCGCTAGCTGTGACCAGAAATAATTCTGTTTCTTCTATGTTCCTGTCTGATATTAAACTGTCACTGGATCACACGATGTTCCTTAGCTCTACAATTCCGTTGTAGCTTCGGTACATTCAGATTCTAAAGAAACATACATGTGGATGTTTCACATTGTATTCTACATTTCCATTACAAAAGAACAAAAGAACAGATATTTGGTCTTATTTCAGTTTGTCCGTTGGTGTGTATCTCACCTGTGCTTCATTTGTGACTCGTCACTCACATCCTTCTGTGTCTCAACCAATCAGCTCGCTGCTCTCCCTCCTCTGCTCTCACCTGTGTGACGGTTGCACTTCTGCTGGGTATTTATGTCCTGATGGTTCATCTCTGGGGTGGTTCCTCTCCTGTGTCAACATTCCTTGCATCCTCTGTCATTTTTCTTATTTATCTTCTCTTCTCTCTTTTTTAATCAGGAAAATTTTGTATGGATGTTACAGATTTAGTTTTATTCTATTTTCCAAACATTATCCAAATCAAGTTGCTGAGTCACAAACTGAATAAAATAATAATTACAGTTGGAGTGTTTCCTTTGAACTGCATGACTTGGGTCAAATGTTTTGGGTAACCTTCCATAAGCGTCTGACAGCACTCTGCTGGTCTCCTGGCCCATTCCTCCTGACAGAACTGGTGTAACTGAGTCAGGTTTGTTTGACACCTTGCTCGCATACGCCTTTTCAGATCTGCCCACAAATTTTCAATAGGATTCAGGTCGGGGCTATGTGATGGCCACTCCAAGACATTAAATTTGTTATCCTCAAGCCACTTTTAAACCATTTTGGCAGTATGCTTAGGGTCATTGTCCATTTAGAAGACCCATTTGCACCCATGTTTTAGCTTGCCAAGCTGTTGCTGACCAGATGATAAAAGAGATGAGGGACACTGGTATTATCATGTCATCAGAGAGTTGGGTCTCAGTCCCAATAAACAACCTCACACTCCTTTTTAGCCCTACCCCTACATCTTGCGTGTTCCCTTGAGGGTAGTGGTGTCCCAATCACTTTTTACATGTAGGGGTGGGCATAACGAGGGGTAGGGGGTATGAACCTAGCCCTTCAGAGCGAGGGATTTCAGATGCTGACTTGCCAAGCAAGGGCTAGTGAAATTTGCCAGAATGCTTTATGTCAGAATTTTCATACTGAATCAAACAACAGTGGTGATCCCTGGAGACTAAGGGAATATGGAGACATTGGAGAAGAGGAATCAAATGTACGTATAAGTATTTTTGTGCAGCGCGAGCACGGTTTAACGGAAGAATGCAATATGTGACCACAACATCTGCTGTTCACGATGAGAGTTAATGAGATGAGAGAGATTATATAATAAGGCAGCAAGTAACATTATCTATGTTTATAACAAACATTGGCTAGCTAGCTAGCAGAAGAACTCCGGCTGCTCCCAAGTCCCAGTCGCTAAACTAACGTTAACATTAGCTATGACAACGTTATGGGACCAACTAAAGGATTTTTATGTCGTTAGTAATCACACATTTGATTCCAGGGACTCTGGATCAAATCCAAGTAAAGTTACCAGGTATAGGATTTCAAATGAGGACAACTTCACAAAGAAGAAGTACTCGTCAAAAACATGCGATGGGGACCATAACCATAGTTAAGACAACCAATTTTGTAATGTTTGTTAACGTTATCTACTGAAGACATGATGCTTAGCAAAAAATGTAAAATAAATGTAAAATAAATCTGTAAAATGATCTGAGTGTGTCCTCATCGTGCTACTGTTCTCATAGAGTATATAATTTTTATAATTTTTTACACTTTTCAAATAAATTCCCTGCTTTTAGGTACCACTGAATAAGCAATCACAGTTTAATAGGAAATATATTTTTGAGATAGCATTTATCAAACAAAACCCACATAATAGAACACTACTATGTGACGTATGTGTGAACTAGCTGTCACTTGCGTCCCCGAACCACTGTGCAGTGACGTAACAAGTGTTATCTCAATTCCTAAGGAAGATTTCAAAGCACTAACCCTTGTGGTTTCATTTTGAGAGTTAAGGGGTAATGAGTGAGGGCTAGTGTTCTTCATCCCTTCTTGTGTTCCGGTAGCCTCGTGCAGCTTTAATTATCTTCCTCATTACTGCTTCACAAGTGTCTACTCTGCGGCGTGTGTCTTGGTCTGGAATGTTGATGTGTCTTAATTTCTCATAAACAGTGTTCAGATTTATTGAGGCATTGCTTACTTTGGTAATTTGCTCATGAAGCAGGTCGTTCGAGCATTGACCATTCATGGCTGCCCATGAAACAGTGGGCAGCCTTTCTTCCCTGCTCATTGTGCAGTTGTTGCCCTTTTTCAGTCAACTTGCAGACACTTTGTGGCGCTTGTGAGGAAGCGCAGTTATCAGCTCCATTGCCTTTGGTAGCTTGTGGTTGCAAGTCTGTGTAGAGTTGCTGCGTGTCATCACCATCATCCTCTCTGTCGCTTTCAGGGGAAAACTAACTCAGACATTTTACTTGATTTTCTTTGGTTTAGTTTAGTCTGAGTAAATGCCTCTTAGGTACAACGTCAGTCACTATTAGTTTTTTTCTATTTTTTATTCTATTAGTAATGCCACGATATTGTCACATTCTGGACATCAGTGTGCTAGGAAAGAACTAATAAAAGAGAATAAAATATAGATATATAGATAGATGAGTATTATATATACAAATACACAAAAGAAAAAGCCCCATAGCAAGAAGGTCCCTGGTTCGCTTCCTGGCCTGGCACGTTTCTGTGTGGAGTTTGCATGCTCTTCCCGTATCTGAGTGGGAGTGGTTCTTTAACCTTTGCAAATGGAAAAAATAGAAGAGAAGAGAGAAAAGAGTTTCCTCAACATGAGAAACTGAGTGACGGCATGTGCGAGCTGATCTCTGATCAGTGTGAAACCTTCAGATGTTGCAGCTCAGTATCCAAATACTGTGACAGTTAGCACTGTTGCCTCAGAGTGAGAAGGTCACTCTGAGGACTCTTAGGTCCCTGGTTTAATTCCTGGCCTGGTGTTTCTGTGTGGAGTTTGTATGCTCTGTGTGGGTACTCCGGCTTTTTAATTGATTACCTTAAATTGCCTGTAGGTGTGAATGTGAGTTTGTCTGTTTGAACATGATAGACCTGCAATGAAGTGGCCCAGTATGAACCATGACGGAGTAAAAGGGAGATGACGAACGAATGAACAGAGAACATATCCTGTCTCGTCTTTATGTTGAAAAATCACTGGCTTTATAGAAGCTGCACAGTCATATAGGTCTGATGAGTATTCTACTGAGCAGACAGCTGTCCTGAGCAGAAGGATCAAATAAAGCTAAAAGAATAAAACCTTCAATAAAGTCTGCCTGTCAGAGTAAAAGATCAGTACAGGAACAAGTGGAAGCTGTTGAGGACAAAGCCAGTGTGTCATCCGTCACATGATCACACATCATCTCTTCCTTTCTACACCTATTTCAACCAACTAAAAGACATTTGGCTCCTTCCACTTCTCCTCACTTCATCTCCTCTTTCATCCTGCTCAATATCGTTCCGTCGTAATGGCCAGTGCAAACACAAAGGCGTCTGTGGGAGGTCGTTCCACAGCTCCATTGTCACACAGCTTCTCTCTATCGGCGCAATCTTAATAAGTGCAGTCATCATTTAGAGTTTAAGTCACTCTCAGCCTCCTGGCTTTAATTATGACGTATCGATTGTCTCGTTAAGTCCAGTTTGGCTTAATGAAATCTATTGTTACCTCTAATTCTGTCTTCCATTGTTGCGCCCAGCAGCGCTCCGTTATGTCGACCTGAGCTTCTTTGTGCCGTGTAACCTCCATTCGTGTGAGAATGTGTGGTTTCCTTCAGAACCAACAGTTCTACTGTCCGGGAGAGCTGTGTTTGTCTGTCGTCACTTCCTGAAACTCGTGTGTGTTTCTTAAAGTTTGCGTGCCTTTGAAGTCGATGATTCCCCGCTTAAAAGGCACCGCTGTCACCATTTATCTGCTGCTTCCTGATTCCCTTCCATCAACTCTTAGCCAATCAATTCACTAAATGATGCAATTATATACCTGCTACACACACACACACACACACACACACACATTGAAAGTTAAGAGGTTTATTTTGGATCAATCCAGACCACTTTGTGTGCAAATTACACAATTGTATTGCTTTCAGATTCCTTAGGCGGCCCAATTGTCGTGAGCCCTGGGTGTGAATATCTAATGAAAGATCTTGTCCTTCAGAAAGACTCTGTCGAACACAGGGGGCGACAATTAAGAGAGCTGACGTCCAAAAAGGCAATCTGATTTCCATAGAGGACGGTGTTTATTCAGCAGGACTTACAGGCAATAATAATAATAATAATAATAATAATAATAATAATAATAATAATAATAATAATATTATTGTATTCTAGAGTTAAAAGGGTTTTAACAGAAAATATTTCAGTTTGCCAATGTGTCGACCAAACATATTAATCAACCAGCCTTCTTGTCCTCTTGTTTATCGTCAGAATCCATACCCTGAGCTACATGAGATGATTACACCTACAACGGAGACTGTTCATATTGACATATTTTGACATAGTTTTTGTTTTCTGTATTCTGTTGAATTCAGACTTTAGCTGGTTGGTCATTCAGTGCTATTAGATGCTATTTTCATTTTATCAAAGCATTTGTTAATTATAAATGACATCAAACCTTGTTTATCTTAAGCAGCTTCTATGTCATATACAATCATTTTAATTTCTGATGATTTTACCACGTGGAATCGTCTCTTCGACATCTCTCAACTGAACTTCTGTCAGTTTCCCCGTCAAACATGTGGTTCTCTTTGTGAACACACATCAGTTCACATCCAATCAGCTGCTGTAAATTTGTGTAAATCTTGCTAAATTTCTTGTGAGGGGACAGATTCTATGAAGAAATCAGATCAGAAATTGACTAAAAATCTGACGCTGACAAACAAGTTTGAGACGGGGACCGAACTCTGATTGGATAACTGATGGAAAGACATTCAGCTATGAAGGGAATTTTCTTTCATCTCCATCTGTGCTGAATCTACTGATAGATCTGTGAACGACAATAGAACATTATCGAGGTGGTCACATATTGGTTGTCTCTGTTTGTGAAGCTGCAGCCTCTTCATTCACAATGTCCATAACACTATAACACACACACACACACACACACACACACACTCTCTCTGTACACAGTCTGTAAGCGCTGAGAGCTGAGCCGTGTCACCAGGCCGATAGCGGAGTCATTCACCCAGATCTCTGTCTGACCCCCAGCTGCTGCTCACTGCTTGTTTTGTCTGTGCTTAGTTCAGGTTCTAACACCAGTCAACTAGAAAACACTGTGTTCCAGTCGGACTAGTCCCAAGTGTGTGTGTGTGAGAGAGAGTGAGCTGGAAAAATCCAGCAATCTATTCTTAAGCAGCACCTCTGACCAGTCAAACATGGCTGCTGGTTGACTGGGGGAATGATGGATGGAGGCTTCGTTAGCCCAGCGTCATCTACTAAAAAAAGACTGCAGCAGATGCTGATTTCATTTCATCAAGGAAATACCACCGAAAACATAGTGGCCAGAGCAAAGCTGAGCGGTGAAACCCTGTAACACACAGTGGGATGGAGGTAAACACATGTTTATTGGTGAGATCCCAGCAAGCACAGGTTTAACCTGAGGGCAGCTCCCAGCTGACAGAGGCAGGTCGCAACACAATACTCCCACCAGGCAAAGCTACAGACTGGAATTACAGCAACTGGATCCACTGGGAGTCATCTGAGTCTGATCAGACAACACCTGAGAAAGGCGAGGCGAGCTGGATATGGCTTCTTCACCACGGCCGGCAGCTTTGCCACCCATTAAATTATAAGACAACATGCAGAATTAGATATTTATTAACCCTTTCTTGTCCTGAAACTGATTGAGCATAGATGTGGACCAACTGGGACACAGTTGAATTCTACAAGCTTCAAAAACGAATTCAGAAGTTCTAAAAAGATATTCAAACATGTTTAAACTCTGGAATTAAAACCCACAGAACCATCACCTGTGAGTTTCTACCTTGAGCGAGAAACTCATCACACATTGTCTCCGTTTTTTCTACTTGACGATACGTCTGTTTTTGTTATTTACGCGACCACCAGAGGACGTCTCATTTAAAACTGTGTCAGAGTTCAGCACACGTCGTGACACTGAATTAGAATATGAGGACCAACTTTACTGTCGTGAATCTGCTCAGAACTGAGATAAAAATAAAATAAAATAAATAAATAAATAAAACGTTTGTCATCCATTGTCTTTCCTTCATTTCTGAACAGTCCATTACACCTTTACATTGTGTCAGATAACCTGATGACTGACAGGTGACCCCTAAAGGGTGACCCTGCCTCCTGGTCAGAGCTCACTGTTATTGGACAGATGTCATTTTACAAATTCCTTGTCCAACTTACAAAAGTGTTATTTTGTATCACAGACATGAAATGATAAAGAGCATGCATTCATATTTTGTACAGGTACAGGTGTGCTTCAGTCACATGACCACCAGTCTAACTTTCGGTGAGGAGGACAGTTGAATTTGTCTCCTCCCTCTGTCAGTTCTTCTTTCAGCTTTAAATAATGTAACAAAACTAAAAAAAAATAAAAATAAAAAGGTTAATTGAGAAAAGTTGGAGAAGAAGAGAGGAGATCGGCAGAGGAAGGGGAGGGATAAGGAAGAGGAGAGAAGAGGGAGGAGGAGGCCCAGTAAATCAGCCAGCCTCTTGTCAAAACCCCTCCCCTCCCCCCGCCCCCAGGGGCTTCAAAAGCCAGTGAGCTGAGAATAACAAATGGCCGTCATTGGCCTGGCAAAAAGCTGTGATTATAATTATCACATCCCACACTGACCTTGCATAAACCTTAATCCTTCTCCAATGGAGCATTTAAATAGGCTGCCAACAGCAACAGAGAGGAGGGGGGCAGAGAAGGAGGAGGGACGGAGGGAACGAGAGGAGCACCAGCCGAAACAAATGTAAAGATGTGGAGGCAGCAGGAGGGCGAAGGGACACAGGACCAAAGTGGACCAAAGACAGAAGAACAGAAGCAATGGGAATGATAAACATGTTTCAGCTCATGACAGCGACATGATACAACACAAGTTTCACATTTATCACTGAATTCACTATTTGTTTTTCTGCAAGTCTTTTTGTATTATTGTTCACAAATAAACCGATTGAATGATGCTTTCTTTGAATGAACCGTCAAAGCCCCTTTAGGAGCATCCAATCAGTGACCAGAGAGAGATGAATGAGGAGGTAATACCTTAGACACACACACACAGACACACACAGACACACACATACGTATACATACACACGCAGACACACACACACACACACACACACACACACACACACACACATACAGGCAGACGACATATATTGTGTGTGTGTGTGTGTGTGTGTGTGTGTGTGTGTGTGTGTGTGTGTGTGTGTGTGTGTGTGTGCGTGTGTGAGTGAAGACCAGGTCCCGGTGCCGTCCCACTAAGTTAAGGAGGATTTAAGTGTGTTTGTCAGTGACTAAAGGCTCTGTCGGGTTGTGACTCGACGGAGTTCACAGAAGGTCAGACGACACTCGGGTCCGGCACATGTTCCTCCCAGCGGACGAGGAGCGACGTGTCACACGCTTTCACTGATCTGAGACGCCGCCGCTCTCTGGAAAATAATGAATCTGTGTGTGCAGGAGACGTAACACATGAACACACTCTGGATTCATGTTGGGGGCTTGGGGGTTGGGGTCACTGCTCATTGTAGCACAGAGAAGTAATGAAACACTGAACTATTCGGTCTGCTGCTGTAGATCATTGATTATTATTATTTACACAACATCACCAGTCACTGTGATGACTGGTAAATACTGCTGTGTGTATGTGAGTAGACCCTAATATGCAGTTCCAGGTAGTAGTCCGGCCATAATGCTGCTCATGCTGCTGCTTAGTCGTAGCCTGATCCCAGCCTCAGTCTATTCACAGAGATAATAAAGTGCTGATGGTCGGTGAATCTGCAGGTTAATGAGTGGAATGACATGAAATTCTGATTTATGGATCGGTAGCAGTGAGTGGAAACACTGTCTCTGACCGGTGTTCACCAGCCTTAGTGTCTCTCTGACCGGTGTCCACCAGCCGTCATGTCTTACCGGTGTCTCTGACCAGCGTCTGTAACCGGTGTCTCTGACGACCATCTGTAACTGGTGTCCACCGACCGTCACGTCTCGGTGTGGACGGTGTCCATGTGGACATGTTCATACAGTCTGAATCATCTGTGCATATTCAGGTTGTTTCTCTATGTGGGTTTACTCCAGGTACTCAGGTTCCCTCACACTGTCTGAAAGGATCGACAGGCCCTGGGTGACTGGTGACCTTTGACCTGACGTCATGATTGGCTGCCCCCCAGTGGAGGATTGATGGACGGATGAACAAGTGTAACAGTGTCATATGGATCAGTGCGCAGTTTGTCAATAATGAACTGGATTAAATAAACAGTGATGGACGAACAGAAACTGACGCGTGTACAATGTTGACAACAACATGCACATCTGAGCACTAAAATTTAATATTTATTGTTGTTTTGTTATATAATCATGTCTACTCATGCTCACAACTGTGAGTGGAATTTCATTCACCCACCTTTTGTCTTAAAATTTGTAATGTATTGAACTAGTCTTTGTTAGTCTGAGCTGTTAGTCACAAACTGAACCAAGGGGTATTCATTGATTTTTGACACAGTCACATTTTTCTGTGTGTGCGTGTGTGTGTGTGTGTGTGTGTGTGTAAGTGTAAGAACTAGAAGTGATGGCAGCACCACTCAATTGACCTCAGGGTCAAAACACTTGACCTCTAAAACTGCAGGATGGCTCCACAGAGAGAGAGAGAGAGAGAGAGAGATAGAGGGGGAGGAGTGGCGCTGTTCCAGAACCAACCCAAATGATTTTCTAATTTTGAATCAATAATAATTTGTGTTTTTTGATCAAATGATAAATATACAATGAAACCAACTGGACAATTGAATCTGCAGATAATACAAAAATATTTGCATGAAATTAAAACAGTCTTTAGTGGAAGAATCTAAATATTTTATCTCATTTTCCATGTGAATCATTCCAATCATTTAAAGGACTTATACACAGAATATGTTGACATAAATTATGTTAAAATCAGATGTTCAGCTCCTTTTTGTTAAAATTTAACGTTACGTTAAAACAGCTGGATCGTCGTGAATGTTGATCCACTGATCAATTGATCCACGGATCCACTGATCATTCATACACTTATCCAATGATCCACTGATCTGTTGATCCCCTGATCCATTCATCCACCCATCCACTGATCTATTGATCAACTGATCCTATCTAATCTAACTTACATTAAGGAGGCATTTACTCAGACTAAACTAAACCAAAGAAAATCAAGTAAAATGTCTGAGTTAGTTTTCCACTGAAAGCGACCAAGAGGATGATGGTGATGACACGCAGCAACTCTACACAGACTTGCAACCACAAGCTACCGAAGGCAATGGAGCTGATAACTGCGCTTCCTCACAAGCGCCACAAAGTGTCTGCAAGTTGACTGAAAAAGGGCAACAACTGCACAATGAGCAAGGAAGAAAGGCTGTCCACTGTTTCATGGGCAGCCATGAATGAGCAAATTACCAAAGTAAGCAATGCCTCAATAAATCTGAACACTGTTTATGAGGAGTTAAGACACATCAACATTCCAGACCAAGACACACGAGTAGACACTTGTGAAGCAGTAATGAGGAAGATAATTAAAGCTGCACGAGTCTACCGGAACACAAGAAGGGATGAAGAACAAAGCATGAAAAAGACTATCTATCTTCAAGTACGCAGCCTCAGACAACACAAGCATCAGATCTCACCGCACCAAGTTCTCCAAATCTGCCAAGTACACTGCTCATTCTCAAAACAACTCAAGAATTACATCCTTGAGTTTAAGCCAGTCTTCTTCCCTGCTCCATCAAAGTGTCACTCTGAAGGAAAAATGGGAAGTCAAAAATGAATGTAACCTGTTGTACCATCACTCTCTACCACAAGGTGCAACACTTCTAAAGCAACAAGAAAGCACAACAGCTCTTGTGAGAGTACTCGCAGAATCCATCAGTGCAAGTCGTATTCCTATCCCTGAACCAAAAATGTTTAATGGTGACCCACTCATACACAACGACTGGAAAGTGTCCTTTCAGACACTTGTCGACAGGAAAAACATACCAGGTGAGGAAAAGAGATACTATCTGAGAAAATACGTGGGTGGAACTGCCAAGAAGGCTACAGAGAGCTGCTTCCTGCTAGGCACAGAGTCACCCTATCAGGCAGCTTGGGTCATCCTAGAAGAGCGATTTGGCAATCCATTCCTCATCGCTAAAGCTTTCACAGACAAGCTTGTTCGTGGCCCAAGATAAGTTCCAAAGGCAGTGTGGAACTTCAAGAATTTGCTGATATCGCGTGGAACGTATCAAGTGAGGTACCAAGTCAGCACAATGGCTGACTTGGCGTGACGTGACTTCTGAAGAGAACCCAGCAGATCACGCCTCAAGAGGTGTCACAGCAGAGTAACTTGTGGCGTTTCATTGGTTCACAGGTCCAGTCTTTCCATGGCAGAAAGAGATACCATGTGGAAATGTGAAGGTGGGAAATATCCCAAGTAGCCGATCAGAAGCTCAAGAAGGCCGAGGTCCATGACACCCAGGAAAAGGAGGTGAGGTTACTATTAGATTGCCTGCACAAGTTCTCCGTTCGCCGACACTATTGCCAGGCTCAAACGCAGAGCAAGGGAAATCAAAGGTCTCAAACAAAAGTCCTGTGATGTCACAAATTTAGAGGAAAGGAAAGAAGCAGAACTGACCATAATCCATATGGTTCAGGAAAAAAACTTCTCTCAAGAGATTCAGTGCCTCCAGTGTCATAAAGAAACACAACTCAAATCCAACTAGTTATGCAAGTTGAGTCCTTTCTTGGATGACCAAGGAATCATTAGAGTGGGAGGACGCCTAAGTCATGCTGCTTTACATCCACATGTGAAGCATCCAGCCATCCTCCCAAGAGACAGTCACGTGTCGGCATTACTCGTCAAACACTTCCATGAAAGAGTGCACCATCAAGGTCGGGGAATGACCATGAATGAGCTCTGCTCCAATGGCATTCCAATGGGATTCTTGGATGTAGCAATGTAGTATCATCCCATATTTGTATTTTATATTTTTTAAATGCAGGAAATTCAGAAGAGGCACAGAACAACAAAGGATGGCCGATCTCCCAGAAGATCATATTGCAGCTACCCCTCCGTTCACGGAATGAACTGCTTTGGACCTTTCCACATTAAGGAAGGGAGGAAAGAGCTAAGGCATTATGGAATGTTACTTACCTGCATGTGTTCCAGAGCAGTGCACATCGAAATGCTCGACGACTTGACCACAAATGGCTTCATTAATGCCCTGCGTTCTTTCATTGCCATTCGTGGAATGGTATGTCAGATAAGATGTGATCAAGGGACAAACTTTGTCGGAGCAAAGCGTGAGCTTGCTGAAGCATTTAAAGAGATGGATCAAAGGGAACTCAAGAAACTAGGATGCCAGTTCATCATGAACACCCCAGCTTCAAGTCACATGGGTGGTGTCTTGGAAAGGCAAATTCGCGCCATCAGAAATGTCTTATCGTCCATTCTAGAACAGTCAGCCAAACAACTGGATTGCTTTTTTCTACGAACGTTTCTATATGAAGTCATGGCAGTCGTGAATAGCAGACCTCTGACCACTGATAACCTGAATGATGCATCCAGTCCAGAGCCCTTGACACCCAACCACATTCTGACCATGAAGTCTTCTATCATACCCCCTCCTCCTGGGAAGTTCGTCAAGGAAGATCTTTACCTCTGCAAGAGATGGCGTCAAATTCAACTCCTAGCCAACAACTTCTGGTCACGATGGAAGAAGGAATACCTTTTAAACCTTCAGCACAGAAAAACATTGATCAAACACCATAGAAATGCAAAGGTCAGTGACATCGTTTTGCTGAAAGATGAGGCAACCCCACAGAACCAGTGGAAGCTGGCAAGGATCATTGAAGTTTACCCCGGAAAGGACGAAAGAGTGAGAAGACTCAAGTTGTTAATTAGTGACTCCACCCTACATGAAATGGGAAGACACACCTCTAAACCTGTTCACCTGGAGAGACCTATTCACAAAACAGTCACACTGTTGGAAGCAGACTATACTCACTCTCTCTGTATATTAGTTTGCCCATAGTTAAATCATACTTTGACTTCAGGTTTATGCAGTATGTATGTCCCTTTAGTTGTTCTAAGAAATCACTTGTGGTTTAGTGATTTGGTGGGAGTGTAACTGGCTGTGTCAGATTCAGTCAGATTCCGTTTTTTGTTCCTACATGTACTGTAAATCCATTATTTTCAGAGGTGGAACTAATTATTGTCACTCCGTTTCTGTAGGACACATTTAATCGATACACACCAGAAAAAAGCACTAGCGCTAACGTGGCAGATTGTAGATTAGCTCAGCTCTCTAAAGTTTTCAAATTTAAGCAACTAAAAGAAGCAAAGATCAGGTTAAGAAGAAGAAGAAGAAGCAAGATTAGCCCCCTACAGTAGCAAGCAGCCTATGAGGTACAGTTTTGAGTCTGTTTCTATGTATGTGGTAAAAACGTGTTATAATTAGCATATTCATGCTAATGTTGTTTCAGCTATGTTTTCAGTGGGTTGGTCTGTACTCAAATAAACCCTGTACTCAACCATGACCTCGGGCCTTGTGTTGACAACTTGGAGGAGCTACACTGAATTTCCATCCACATCTTTGTGGTGTTTGTTTGAGTGAGTGATCTCTGAACATTCAGACTCAGTCACTGTCTCTGTAGCCTAAGGGGAGGAGACATCTGCAGCGCTGGCAGCTGATTGGCTGACTGAACGAAGCATGCGGCCATGCGTTGGATTGGCCATATGGCTCTGAAGCAAAGTGGCACATTGCTGTCATTGAAGGAGACACTGATGATGTCATTTCAGGTGCATAATGTGTTTTGACCAGTTGGTGTGATTTCTGCAGTGATAATGAAAACTGTTCACGCAGATGATCAACGCTGACAACTATCCAATGAACAACTTTATTATTTTCCACAATGATATTTTCCTTTCATTTGTCTCCTTTAATCCAACCTGGCAGGTTTGTAAGAAGAAGCGACAGTTAGGCTGTTAGACAGCAGAGGAGCCAAATGTTCAAAGGGGAATTAAACGCACTGACGCTCACGAGTTCCTGGGATATCGAGACACCAGACATTACAAAAAAAAAATGTTTGCGGTATTCTTTTAGACAATATTATATTTCCTCTTTGTAGAAACAAACAAAAAACAAACAACAACACCTTTTTACTGTATTTTTTATCGTAATAATACAAAGATACACAATATACACACAATATATAGTAAAGACTGTATATAATATAATATAATATAATATAATATAATATAATATAATATAATATAATATAATATAATATAATATAATATAATATAATATAGAATATGAATGAATGAATAATATAATCACCAGTGCTGTGTCTGGCATTAATATTCTTTTTCGTCCAGAAACACAGATAAGTGGGCGTACAGCTCAGTAAGCCCCGCCCCCTTCTTCGGAGCTATTCACCAGAGTTAGTAGGTGATTTAACAAAAGCAACAATGCATACACATGAATAAACTGTATAAACCATTCCATGGAACTTTACTGTGACCACTCAGCACGCTGGAACTTTCTAGAAGTCAAGTACTGATTCAGTGCAGAAGATGTTAAAGCTGCTGACATTCACATCACATCTGGAGCCGGTGATGTGAGACCAGCACATGTAACGGAGCATGGAAATACCTCAGCTACACACAGACACTTCTATTGAGACGCACATCGACACTAATTAATTCTCATGTTTAAGGGAATTAAACATTATTCTAAGGAAAAGAGCCTCACAGGGGAACAGATTTTATATGTAACCAGATAAAAGAGTGAGTGTGCGCTTCTTTGTGACGGACATGCATTTATTCATGTTTCCCAAGCCAAGTTAATTTCTATGTAAAATGAGGAGACTAGGATAGAGGACACACATTCACACGCACACACACACAGAGGAGACTAATAGAAAACAATGACCAGTGTTTTATTATCCAGAGTCCATTCTGCCTTTGTCAGCACCCCCCCCCCCCCACACACACACACACACACACACACACACCAGTGACAGAACGCACAGAGACAAAGAGAGAGAGCAGCGGGGCCAAGTGGCTCTTCTAAAACACACAGCAGCTTATTAACCCCATCATGAACACACATACACACACACACCTCGCTGGCAGGCGCAGCAGTGATATCAGGCAGTAATATATTGAGGTTATATTCAGGTTGTAATGGTGTTATTAAAGCAACAAGCTGAGGCTGAATGGAGAGAAAATCCTATTAAAATAATTATACAGGCAGAGATATCTGTGTGTGTGTGTGTGTGGGTGACTGTGTGTGTGTGTGTGGGTGAGTGGGTGAGTGGGTGGTTGGAGAAAAGAGGCTGGGGAGGCTGAGTGCCTGCATTCGTTTGCATACCGGTACAATATAAGTGTGTGTGTGTGTGTGTGTGTGTGTACCCTTGACTATGTGTTCCTGGTAATTCACTCTGTTAATAGTGATTGCCAACTAATTTCATTGCTGCCTTTCATCAGCACGGCTCCATTAGAATCCAGCGCTGTGACCAATCATGTGTAGACAGAGTGGTACAACAGGAAACTTCAGAATAAGACTCATTCATCTGTCATCAAACACGAGAAAAACAGCACAGAGAAAGTAGCCGTAAGTAGAGAAGACAATCAAAGATGAACACAACAAACAACAAACACACGTTATACAGACAAACAGAATCGTTTCTGCAAACTGTGTATGTGAGGTTCTTCTGTATCTTTGTATCTTGATCTGTATTTTTTATTATTATCTGTATTTTTTACTTCATAATGAACAGTGTGATTGTGGATACTTGGTGGGTGGTTCAGTTTGTTTGCGTCTCCCTTCATGACAGAAAGCCTGCACAGAACAGCTCTACCTAGCTCCATTGTAAATGATGACTCCCACCTACTCTTCACGTAGCTTCAGCTCCTTCCATCTGGCAAAAGATACAGCGTCCAGGATGAATGCCGCAGGATCCCCTGAAACAACCACATGATTTTAATTATTCATATGTTGTTCCTTCCTTTTATTCTCTTTAACACGTTTTTATTGCATCGTTTTCATGTTTTATCAGTGTGTTTTATCTCTAATGTTTCTAACGTCTACAGTACAGTAAAGAACTCTGACCTGACGTTTCAGTCTGCAAATCCATTCAGACACCAGTGACCAGACGTCCCACTTTGTGACGGCTTGTCCTGCATTACCTTATTCGTCACACGTCCTGCAATTTGAGACGCCGTCTATCATTTTTATTGAACAAACATGGTCAAACTACCAGTGTCTCACAACTTTACTTTTACTTTAGAGGCTGAAAATAGCTGAAGCCCAAAATGTTGCAATGTGTTTCTACAGAATGATCAGCAGCAGGAGGGGAACCATCATGGTTCCAAACTGGCTCTTTAAAGTCTCTTGGCACCAAACACATTCACATCAAGCTTCTGGAGTTTGTGGCATTATTTATCACAATAACACTAAAAGTTTCTGTTTATTCATGGAATAAACAGAAATGGCACATCACATGGATTACGTCTGCTCCTCCTCCTCCTGCATTTATTTGTTCGTCTTTCGGTCTGTAAACAAAATAACTTGATAAATTATAAACAGATTTTAATGAAATTTCCAGGGAATGCTGATAATGGGACAACGAACAGAAAATTAAACTCTGTTAATGTTCTGGATTATCATCTGGATCCAGGATTTTTTTCCTGGTGAGAGTAGGCCCATTTTCAAAATATATATAACATATGTAATATGTATGATATATACTGTTATATATAAAAGTGATTCGAATGAAGATAAAAACATGAACCAACACCAACTTGTAGCTGAGACGCTGCTGGCAAAATAAAAGGTTATGTATCTTAATGTTCGGTGTAAATCAAAATATAGAAAATAATATATCTTAATGTTTAGATTTTTTAACAACCATTAATGACATCTTTACCTCAAATGCTTCAGGGATGTTTTGATGATCAATGAATTGATTAGTTTAGATAAAACAAATGTATATGGGAGGAAATGAGCTGACTTATGTGCTCTGCGAGTGCTTTTCTAGTTGATATTGGATTAATAAAGCATCTAGTGATTGTGTCATTTTATCCATCAGTTTGCAGTTGAGCATTAATCTGCTAAATGCAGAAATCTGTCTCTGATGTATGATATTGTATTCATATTTGGATTATTGTTGAGTTCACTGGATTTCATTTTTATTTTTTGAGTGTTAGCACACACTTCCAATTTACATTTACTGCATTTGAGACAATTGCCCCGCCCCCATCAGCAAGCACAGATTATAACAGTGTTTATGCTTGTTATCCAGTGCAGATGGTGGAATAAAGAGGAGACATATATTGTACTGTGTGTGTGTGTGTGTGTGTGTGTGTGTGTGTGTGTGTGTGTGTGTGTGTGTGTGTGTGTGTGTGTGTGTGTGTGTGT
>CAAKHB010002315.1:30856-41408 GCA_901007665.1 Aeoliscus strigatus
CCCCCCCCCCCTCGGAGAACCCTCACATATTTCAACATATTTTGCTGGCTGCTGGTACAGTGACACCTCAGTACCCGTGACACACAAATCACATCAAGAAGAAGAAGAAGAAGAAGAAGAGTTCATGTCTCAGGTGAACTCTGATTTCTTTTCTTTTTCACTTTGTTCTGGACTTGATCCTCCTGACATTTGCTCTAATAATCTGTCTATGATCTGTCTCAGGATGTTCCACTAACTGATCCATCGTCACTCACATGAAAAGGGCTCCGACACCCCCCATACCCCCCGACAGCACGGAGACTCCGTCCCATGACGGAGCGTAGCGCCAACTAACCCTCCACTTCCACTCTGTGTCTGGTTGTCAGGAGGGGGAAAGAGCAGGTTCAGCCTGGTGTACATGATTAAATGACAAAATAACCCCCCCCCCTTACCAAATCCTCTTAAGCAGACTCCATTACATATCTGACCAAACAAAGAAAACTCAATCAGAACCATCAGCCATCCGGGCCCCCCTAGTCTGATCGCATTGACGTGATTAAAATGAAAATGGAGCGGGGACATTTCCAGAAATCCCATGTTCACCTTATAAGGAAGATCAGTGTGTGTGTGTGTGTGTGTGTGTGTGTTGATGACTGTATGTGTGTGTACAAAGGAAGATAATACTGCGTCCTGTGTAATTCCCCAGCTGGACTCATGTTTTTAGTCATTTGCAAGATGAATAAAGGAAAGATTATGATTGATGGGATAAGTCCTATTTATCATTCATAAATAATAAGTCACAAGGTGATGTCTTTTGTTTTGGGGGCTTGAAGGTGGGGAAAACATGTCAAAATGTCTGCCGGCAGCAGAGGGACCTGGAAGAACTTAACAACAGATTTTAGACCAGTTTCATAGCAGTTGTACCTTAATGGCTTTGACTGGGTCCAGGTTCTTTAACGTTCATGACTCGATGTGGAACTCGAACTCAGTGGCACCAGGACCTGAAACAGGACACAACATGGTGACGTTGGACCCGTTATCACAAACAAACAAGACACGTAAACAAACAAAAGATAAACATTGAACTGATTCCTATCCATTTTATTTATAAATGAACGTTGTGTATTTGATGTATTTCTATTCTTTGTATTTACTCTTTATTCTTGTGTATATTTATATTTTTACTTCCTCATTTTATTTATTATCTGTAGTAAAGTCCCTTTGTCCCTCGGTGTTCACAGTAAAATCGATGTATGTATTTTGCAGTGTGTGTGTGTGTGTGTGTGTGTGTGTGTGTGTGTGTGCTGAGTGGCCTTACAGTATGAGGAGCTCTTCACATTACTGTTGCTCCAGTTCACTTCCTGGGATTATCCTTAACACAACAGAGGGACCGGCAGGTGACCTGGACACACACACACACACACACACACACACACACACACACACACACACACACAGGGCCAACCATTCATAAATAATATCAGTGTGACCCTCTGTTCACCCTTCTCAAACCACCCCCCACAGACGAGGCCGCGGCTGAGACGTGGCCGCTCCCGGAGACGACGGCGTGTCATTCAGCTCCCAAAGTCATCTCCTCCATTTACGCCGCTGACTAATTAACGCCGTGAACGACAAACACGCAGACACAAACACGGGCCGGGCTCCGACGACCCGCTGGAGCAGGAGACTGATGGGCAGCTGCCTCTTGTCCATCCTCTGCACCCATCCACCTTGAGACAGGAGACACCGGGGGGGACGTTTGTGGAGATAACAGTGGAAGGTCAGCGGGGCGTCCATGATGACTGATGCAGAAACACCGGCCCGGCGGTCGGTGGTGTGATTGATTGATTGATTCATTCATCGAAGACAATCGTGATATTTTCACGTTTTCCAGATAATGAAAAACCAAAACATCAGCCGGATGAAGGACACACAAACAGGAGGTGTTTTTCTGTTGTTTGACTCTGGACCAAAACAATGGAGAGAACAATAACCATCTCCAGGGATCATATCCTGTGTTATGATCCTCTTAGTCGCATTCTATGAAAAGGGAATAACAAGGTGGAGCGGCGGCTTATCGAGAGCTCCAGTATTAACCACTGCGCTGGGAGCGTTAGCAGCAGAGCGAACTCCTGCATACAGAGCATCTATGTGAAGATAGAGGGTGACAAAAAGAAAGATCTGGACGTTGACGTGTGTGTGTGTGGGTGTGTAGCTGAAACAGGCCCCTCTCTCTGCAGCGCAGCATCTCTGTCTGTTTGTTTCTGTCCATGAATTTCAGTCACTAAAATAGAGCGTTTGTCTGTCCTGAAGAAACCTGGGGATGAAAAAAAATCCATTTCCATATTAGTCTGAAAATGTTTCAAAGGAATTATCCCCTCCACCAAACAGAATAACCCCCCTCTTATTCCTGCTAATCCTTCAAAGACTGTGATATTACCTGATAGGATGTTGTACAGTGTGAATATTATCAACAAGACATGCTGAAAATAATGGGAGCAGGTCCCTGTTGCAGAGATTAGAGCGAGCAATTCATCTCTTCCCCCAAATTCACCCCCCTTTCTTAGTAGTTCACGAACATGCACGGTCTTTGTTTGGGAATTATGGACCAACTGGACCCAGAGCCAAAAAACCCCCCAAAGCCCTTCACAGGAAAAGGGTTAAAAAGATATGACGAGAAAGTGATGGCCAGTTGTCCAAACTCTGTCCTGCAGCCATCACACAGGCGTGATTTTAGGGATTTTTTTCCCCCCATTACATCTTTTTATTCATTCTGGCTGGCGTCCCTGCTGACTCAGCTAATGAAACATACATAAAACATTATAATCATTACAAACACGACTTATAGGAGATTGTCTGTGACGAGAACATGATCAATTCAGTATTTATCACCAACAACTCTGATGGACGTCGTCCAGCCTCCGGTGGACACATCATATGGTCATCGACAGCAACGACAAACAACCCTCAACAAGGCGGCGACCACACCTACTGTAAATCGTAGAATGTGTAAAAATGTATCCTGGCCTCCAGGTTGAGAAACGTCTGCAATCTTGTGTTATTACTTCACTCAAGTTGAGAAAAGCCACAGATTGTTTAGAATCAAACAGCAAGTAGATGTTCTTCAACCGTCTGTGACCTACAGACGACTTCAGTTAGAGCACGAACTGACGATGTGTTCACTACAGTCAGGGTACAGTGATGATGGACAGTTGATGGAATTAGATTTTACACAAACAGCGCGCACCTACTCGGATATTTAGAGAGTAAGAGCTTATTCGTGGTCTTGATGATGTAAATGATGCTGTCGATGAAGTCCTGACACCAGGAATAGTACCAAAGTACTATAAAAGCTACTGCGGGATCCTGAATAAACGAACTAATCAGCTTCAGAATGTTTTGACTGTGGACACATTTGACACACACATTACACACTGTGTCTGTGTGTTTACTCCAAATGTCAAAGTATTTCGTGGACTTACTGTAAAGACTTTATACTCTCGTCTATTTTGAGTGTTTTTCTGAGATTAGACGTGTCAAAAAGTACAAGAGCAAAAAGACCTCAAGTAAAATGAGGATAAATACAAGAATAAAAAAAAACAGGAAAAAGTACAAGAGTGAATAAAGTAGAATAAAATCAAGAGTATCGCACAGAACAATAGTTTTAGTTTGTGCAACATCGATGCAGATAAAAACTCTTCAACGAGTGTGTTTGGCAGAAGGAGAAAGTGTTTGTGCTCCTGGGGGGTGGCAGAATGCGCCGTCCTGACGGGACGATGGGGCTCTGGTTCATGATATCTTCTGCCTTCGGAAGGACGCGTTTCTCCCACAGAGTTTGGGTCACTGTGCTGGGCTGCGGTGACTTTGGACCGTCACAGACAAACCGTTAAACCAACAGATGAAGAACAAGTGAAGGAGTTAAAGTACACAGGTTCAGGGGTTAGGACCGATGCTGGAAGCCACACACCTTTTACATCGAGCTGAGAACGTCTCAGGCATGTTGGTGCGTCGTGACAATGACTTTCCCAGTCGAATCGGGCCTGTGTAGAAGAAGAAGGTGTAACTACAAACAATGTCTCCAGTGGAGCGGCAGCTAGCTGCACTGATCATCAGAAACCCTTTGGAGTCGAGAGCCTGTCGCACACCTGTGTTTACGTCACGACCTTTCACCCACTGGGCTGTTTGAGGTCGGTGGGATCGGCCGGGACATTTAGGCTCAACGAAACAAAGACCTGGAAACATTACGACGACGACGACATATAGAGGAGCGAGACAACGTCAAGTGATGGGAAAGGGACATCCTCCAGAGGAGCTGAAACCCCCCCTTGAGTGTCAGTGGTTGTGGACGGAGTCACGTCCCAGATCCTGAGCTGACGACCACTCGCCGCCCCTCGAGTCAGCTCTTTCCTGCTCTATGAACATTGAACAGCAGAGTCAGGGGCCTAAGAAGATTATCACAATGGGATGAAGAGGTCTCCCAGTAAGAGCCTTTGTAGCCTCCGTGTTGTGGGAGGGGTTTGTGGCACACAGTGAAAGTTGCTCCAACACTCTCAAGCCATTAAACTGCTTGACCTTAAAAGCTCCGCTCACAAAGAAAGAAAAAAAAAAAAGATGAGAGGAGACAGGAACAAACGCAAAAACAGAACAGGGCAAAAACAGACACTCGCTGAAATTGTTATTGTCATCAGGTACAGAATGATGATCATGAAATCCACCTCTCAGTCGTAAAAACACTCCCACTGGATTGTTTGGTGTGCGTGTGTGTGTGTGTGTGTGTGTGCATTGCGACGACATGAAGAGTTATTTGGGCTGTAATGAAGCTGCTTAATGAAATCAGTGCCCTTGAAAGTTCTTCATCAATTCTCGCTCACTTGCTTGTGGTCCTCCATTCGGGGCTGTCAGCTCATCCACGTGCGCGACACAATATTAATTAAACACAGCGTTTCCTCAAGTACTTAAGTGGAGCGCTGCTCATTGATAATGAGCAGGTTTAAAGGAGTCACATCCCTCCAAAATTACTTTTTAAACTGGCCTTATTAAGCAGAAAATGAGTCCCAAATCAGCCTACGAGCTCCTCATTAAGAGCCACTGATCCTTGGACACGCGCATGTTCCAATGCTTTTAATTAGAAGAGCACAAGATAGTCGGAGACAGGAACTGCCATTAATCTTGTCTTTTCATTCAGTGCGGGGGGGTACAGCATGTTGCAGCCTGGTGCTCCAGCGTGAGCCCACTGGAGCTTCAAATATCACATCCAGAGGAGAATTATCCAATGAAGTGGCCGACATCCGATTGTTCTTTGTGTGTGACGCCTGTAACATACTCACTGTTACCGCGGTTACACCCGTGTCATTACAAAGCCGTTTGGCTATTCCAGTACATCATTAGCCGCACACACACACACACATTTACAGACGCACAGAGGATGACTGTGTCTTCATTTTGGGTGTTTATGAGTTGGCGTCGCTGCAGGACGGCCCTGCCTGTCACACCGTCTCCACACGGAGGATTATGGATGGCCAATTACACTGCTTTTGTCATTAATTAATGAGGATAACGAGCTCCCCCTGATCCCCACCAAATCACGGCGCTCCTCAGCTGGTGCTGAACAAGGAGAGGGGTGCTGGGCCGTGTGTGTGTATGTGTGTGTGTGTGTGTGTGTGTGTGTGTGTGAGACAGCAGCAGAGAATGAGTCCAAGTGAGCGAAGGAGGTGACAGAGTGTACAAATGGCTGAACAAGGGATAATAGTTGACCCCAGGGCTTTGCATACACGTTCATCCAGCAAGTTGAGGTGCCTTTTGATGTGTGTGTGTGTGTGTGTGTGTGTGTGTGTGTCTGTGCACCACCAGTCCCGTATCTGTGGGGCCATTACAGAGATTAGGCAGTGCTACAGTAATGGTTGCCCCCGTGTGTCAGGTCCTATCCTCTTGTCAAGACGACACGCTAAAAGGGAACAGTGATGAGCGCAGTGGTGACGAGACGGAGTGTGTGTGTGTGTGTGCGGGGGGTGGGGGGGGCTGTAAAACATGCAGCTGTATTATCAAAGTAACTCAACTGCTGGCATCACATCATGAGATCACGCACGTTTCACCGGGAGCGTCACGGCACACAAGCCCCCGCGGTGCTGAGTGGCCCTGTTCCCCCACCAGGCCCAGTTTGGCCCCCACCACACTGTCTGGTGCCTCGTGGTGAAAGGGAACACGCTCTGCCCGACCGCCATGTTTTGTGGGTTTGTGGCCACATGAGCACACACAACGCACAAAAACACAGACACAAACAAAAAGATGCAGCGGCCCTCCCTCGCCCTCCCCCCGCTTAGACATCTGATTAACGGAAAAAGGGCCCCAGCTTGTCTCACCCGCACTCACAGCAACGTCACCCTGAATCACATGGCTCCTCGGAACCAACTGACTCACCCACTCATCGTTTCCGACAAGGCGGGGCTGGGAGGGAGGACGGAGTGTGATGTCATTGTGGAGGAGAGAAGTTGGGGGGTCCATGGGTGATGGTTGGGTGTGATGGAGAGTGTGGGCAGCGTGTGTGTGTGGGGGGGCTTCCTCACAGTACCACCTTCGGCACAAAAACAAGCACCAGCACTTTTTCTGCTTTGACCCCCACTCGGTTTCTATCACCCTGAGGAACTCACTTGTTTACCTACTCCCCTACCTACGCCCCCCCCCACCACACACACACATACACACAGACACACACACAGCACTTGTGTGAACCTGCCCAAAAGTCTTCGATGTCATTTGACAACTTCAGCCACTAGTCTGCTTCTCTGAGCACATTTTCTTTAAAAGAAAAAAAAATCTTCCCGGCCCCTTTGGTGGTTTGTTTGTCAGTAAGTTTAATCAGAGCTGAAGCACGTTCATTTCCCTTCAAGGCCCCGGTGGCCGAGTACAGTATGTGTGTATCACACACACACACACACACACAGGCTGCGTGTGAGAGATGGAGTGCTACAATGTGCATCAGACACATAAGCTTGCGCACAGAGAGAACTTAATTAGAGAAAACAGCGCTGTCAGAAGCATTAGGCAGAGGTACGCACTTAAGGGCATATGGTTTTAGTAGCAAACCATCGGGTTGGAGGAAAGCACACAAACATACCTCAAAGCTCGGAGCCATGCTAATGAAATCCCTCGCCTTCTGTCCCACTGAGAGCAAACGCAAATGTTTATGGACATCACACAGTCCGTCCGTGCTGCTGCAGCACGCTGGGCGGTCGTGACAGCGGACGTGGACGTGCACTCCGCTGCCGTTCGGCTGCTTCGACGCGTCTGCACCGACGAACGATAAGTCAGTAATAAGGTCCTAGTCTGTTTACACCAAATGAGCTGGAAACAAAAATCCTTTTTGCACCGTTCATTAATATGTAGATTGTTTTTACACAATTCATGTCTTGTCAAATTGTAAGAGAATACTTCAGGTGAACTACAATCCTCCACTGATGACGAGTCAAGTCAGACTTAAGTTGTATCGGGCTAATTTACAGTTCTATCAGTTATTGGACTTTTTTAAATTATTCTTTTGATGTAACTGATGCCTAAGAGTCCATTCTACTCTTTGTTTTATTTTTTTATTCATGCCTCTGAATAATTTCAAGTTTTTACAAATACACACGTCAGTTTCTGCACATGCACGCTCACATCATGTTCAAGTATTCATCACTGTCTTTGTACAACTTCAGCTAATTGTCTTACAAAGGTTTTCCTTTTATTTCTGTATGTTGTCGATTACCTGGAGCTTTGAAAACATCTTGTTTTAATTTTGCTACACATATTGTGTGAACAAAAAAAAAAAAGTACAAATGTACAAATACAAAATTCTAATTCCAGCTGGTGTGTTTCATTTGTAATTATAACATGTACTTTTATTACCATACAGTATTAAATCAGCATTCCACACACAACGCAACAAAAGCATGATAAGAAAAAAGGGAGTTCTTGCTTTTCTCACGTTCCTTTTTTTTTTAAATTACACGTTTGGGGAAACAGCACTGAAGTGAAAATAACAAAAAATAATACAACTCGTTGATGACTGAACTGAAATCATAGAGTCAAACAAAGACAGTGAGACAATTCTACCAGCAGAAACTGTCACAGTGTGTAGACACACGGCCATTAAGATAATAAAGGGGGGGGGGGGGGTGACCACCCATCTGCTTGTGCAAAAAGGCAACCGGTCTCATTTAGGGCAATTAGGTGGTGTGGAGACTGATGGAGCGCCGGGCCAGAGCCCTCACATCACATCTCATCCCTGCTGCCCCTACTGTCTCAGGGGGGGACTCAGACCAGACATGTGTCATCAGAGGGCCCGTCTCAGATGCCATGGGTGGCCTGTTGTGACGCGCAGCTAAACTGTAAGAGAGCGACCGTGCACCGCCGTGATCCGCGAGTATCGGTTCGATACGACGGGCCTGGAAGATTCCGTTCCGAAAATAATTGTGCTCCTCAGAGACAAAGTTGCTGATCTACTGATTCAAAGGGAAATCGTGTCGTGACGATCGAAGAAAAACTTCAGCTTTTCCACATCCACCCCAACCTGCAGAGACAAAGTGTCCCCGGAACGTTCTGGGGACCGAATCCAGCCGGAGACAGGAGCTGAAATCGTGTTAATGGCCGTCCGTGGTGGAAGAATCCACCATGGACGCCAGCAATCACCCAAATCCCCACAGACAGGTCCTGGGTGCCCCGGGCGGCTCTCGCGCTCCAACACCCAGCACCCCCCACGCCTCCACACACACACACACACACACACCCCCAGCACCACTGACCTGCAGCGTGCCAAACGGGCCCCACCAGCCCCACTGAGCTCGTTTAGACCCAGTTCTCCACGTCAGGAGCCTCTTATGCACGGAAAGACATGTTAAGTTGCAGATACTTGTTTTTGCATGGGGGGGGGGGGGTTCTCTCACAATGCTTCTACAAAGGAAGGCGTTTCAGAGAGCTGACGCAATAAAAAATACACATATAATAATTTGAAAATTCAAAATATGAAAAGGAAGCAAACGAACTCTGAGCATAGATATGTGTTTTAATTATAAAGACATATAAACAATATATGAAACACAAACAAAAAGAAAAGAAAACGCCTCGCCAGGCCACCAGAGTCACCACAGAACCAGTAGAAGAGCCGATTTCCACAGTTGTACAATACAATCATGTGAGATGTGCAACAGCGTCAAGAATCGTTTCAAAACAGGATTAATAACGATCATGAATCAGCGAACCATTTAACCTCCACAGAGGGGGGTCGTTTCAGAGAAGGCAAAACGTCGAATTAGGGTGAGGGTGTTGTGAATGTTGTGAATGTTGCATAGATTACAAATAAGAGAAGAAAACTCTAAATTTCAACATGGCCTCTGGGGAGGGACGGGGTCATCCTACAGGAGGCCAGAACACTTGATACCCTATGCAGCGTTTGTTGATCTGGAAGAAACATTTGACGTCTACTTCACCGTATGTTAAATTAGTTTGAATCCACGGAATGGTTTGTTTCTTAAAAAATAACTAGACAGAGCGAGAGAGACCGGGGGCGGGGGGGAGGGGGGCGCATGGGTTGCGCAGTAAAGGTAAAAGTTCAGGGGAGACAACGAGAGGAAATCAAGGCTTGTCGTTACAGTGTTTGAAGAGACTCGACGGGGTCCCGGAGTAAGTGCTGCACTTCTCCGCGCAGGTGGCGAGTGCAGAGCCCGAGAACGGGTAGACGGCGGCGGCCTGTCCGAACGGCGCCAGGGCGGCGGGGAGGGGGGAGCTCATGGTCTGTCCCTGGTTCAGATAGGCCACCAGCCGCCGCATCTCCTCCAGAGCCTGGGCCTGCATGAGGATGTAGTTCTTGGCCAGGAGGAGAGTTGCTATTTTGGAGAGTTTCCTCACCGAGGGGCTGTGCGCGTACGGGATGACCGCGCGCAGGCCGTCCAGCGCGTCGTTCAGGTCGTGCATCCGCCGCCGCTCGCGGGCGTTGATGCTGAGCCGCAGGGAGCGCTGCTCCTTGGACTTCTTGGCCAGAGGCCCCCCCGGCTTGTCGTCCCCAAAGGATGAGCCCCTCTTCCGGGACTCCAGCGCGTCGAAGCCGTCCTCCTCGTCGCTGGTGTGCTCCCCGCCGCTCTCGTTGGACTTGGCCGTCTGCCCGGACAGGAAGTCGGTGGACGGCGTGAGCGGGAAGCGGCCGGGACACCCGGCGCCGTGGCCGGTACCGAACCCGAAGGCGGACTGACCGTAGCGCTGCGTCAGGTCGAGGAGCGCGTCGTTGCTGATGGACTTGAGCAGGTTCTCATCGCTGGCGTTCATCTTCTCCTTCTTCTTCTTCTCTCTCTCTCTCCCCCCCAAAGCAGATTCTCGCCGCACACGGAGAAAAAGTTCCGTATCGTCGCGTCTGAGCGGCTCGGAGACGTCGCGCCGTTCTCTCCAGGAGTTGCTGTTTTCTAGAAGTTCCTCTCCCCGCGTCAGCGCGTCTTCAGTGTGCCGCCCGTGCGCATTCGTCTCCTCCGCCCGCCGCGCTCCCCCCTTGTTGCGCGCAGACCCACGTTCAACTACACTTGTGGTGCGTGTGCTCGGTGAGACCGGA
>CAAKHB010002316.1:0-12035 GCA_901007665.1 Aeoliscus strigatus
TGACTTGACCGTTAGGCCATGTTACAATGATCATTCACGAGAATAAAGCTTTCAGTCCGACAGCCCAACAGCACACAAAATACCCATCTTCTCCCGAATGTACCCCCCCCCCCACACACACACACCATCTCCCCTTCCTCCTCCGAGTCCCTCCACCACACCTTGTGTTTGTGAGGACGCTGCGTTAAGAGGAGGCAGATGAAATTGCGGTGTATTAATTCCGACGCCCAGTTTGCACCCCCAGCTGTCACGATGGCCTTAGAAGGCGAATATTGAGGAGCGAGCGAGAGACGGGGGGTCAGCGAAGTGTAGGGGGGCTGAGGGTTTATTTTAAGAAGGCCCCAAGCTGAGGAGAGAAACTGAATCCTTCGGGAAAGGTCAGGACTGAAGGATGGAACGAAGGCCTTCCACAGAAAGAAGGAGCTGAAGTCAGATGGGGTTAAGGGTGGGGGGGCACATTAATAACTATTATGTAATCAAATTATGACATTAGTGAAGCAACAACTGGGGTCAAGACAGGAAGAGATGAACTCTGACTAGTGTATTTAGACCACCCCAAGTGAAGAACTTCAGCGGTGAGCTCATGAAGAGACGTCACACACGTCAGACCACCGCGTCCAGTCCAGCGCGTAGAGGAGAACGGCCGAGGCCTGTTTGTGAGCCTGTGAGCCTTGAACGGTCACAACGCTAACGCCGACGCGCTCTCCATCGCCTCAGGTGCTGGCTTGGTTTGAGGAGGGCGAGGAGACCATCACCGCCTTCGTGGAGCCCTTCGTCATCCTCCTGATCCTCATCGCCAACGCTGTCGTCGGAGTGTGGCAGGTCAGTGCACGTTGAGCAACCGCACGTATCGGCTGCGGCGGCGTCTCCGGGTTCTAGTTACTGTTTTTCAGCCCTGAGCTGTTGCTCAATGGAAACAGTATCACTTTTACAGCGCTGGGGCTCAGAATAGTTTGTGCATGTTCTAATGTTCCTGTCACAGCACACAAACACCAAAACAAGATCAGTCATCCACATGAGATGGAAACATGATTCAGAAAACATGAAAGACGTAGGATTGTTCACTTGTCAGACTTATTTTCTACGTGTTTTACCTAACATACATGGATAACGTAGATATTTTCGTTTTAGATGTATTTTTTTATACTTTCGATCATTTTTTATCGTCACTGATGTCCAGATTTATGTCCGGGCTTCTCTTCTACAAACCATTATGTAACTGCAACAAATCAAGCTGTGGTCAGTGAGGGAATGTTTTTCTAGTTACATCTTCCCTCTAGTTGTAGAATGAATCAAATTAGTACACAAACACACACACGCACGCCTTGTTGTGATACCTTTATTAATACACACACCCTATGTTAACCAATATATGTATGTATTTTTTTTTAATCATCTCGACACGGTGTCGAGCCAAAGATTTCAATCCTCATGTGTCATGTCAGGATGAAACAGGATATATCCTCAGCGTATTTCTGGTCTTTTTGCTGGTATGGACGCGTCCGTGACGGGTTGTTCTCTGTGTGTGTGTGTGTGTGTGTGTGTGTGTGTGTGTGTGCGCGCACTCTGCAGGAGCGCAACGCTGAGGATGCCATCGAGGCTCTCAAGGAGTACGAGCCTGAGATGGGCAAAGTTTACCGTTCTGACAGAAAGAGTGTGCAGAGGATCAAGGCCAGAGAAATTGTCCCCGGAGACATCGTGGAGGTGTCCGGTAAGCCCGGATGTTTGCTTCCTGCTCAGCGAGGTCATCGCCTCATCTGACCTTTTACTTTCACAGGGAAAGTAGCTTTGTTGATTAGCTGGACAATGATGAATGCATGATCTATCTGTCTGGTAGAGGCAGATGGCAGTGCATCGTGTCTTTTTAAGGCAATGGGAGGGAGAAGGGGAGGGAGGGAGGGAGGGAGGGAGGATGGAGCAGCACTGCTGTGAAAACATGCTGACGCAAGGAAAACAAAATAAGAGTATAAATACCCTCGCGGGCACCTGCCACACCTCTTCTCCGCTCTGGGCCGTTGTCCACGACTGTTCGTTTGCCACGGGGCACCTGTTGCCTCTCTGGCTGGCTGACTTCGTTGTCAACAGACATCATGGCCTCGATGAAATCCGTGGATTCAGTTCTAAAAGTTTGGATTGAATGCTGGCAATAGCGTCGTTAATTGTTTTTTTTGTTTTTACGAATTACAGGTTGCAAACACAGTGAAGCAAAACATGTTTAGAGGGAGAATCATGGGATGGTTGAACTTATGTCAAAGGTTGTTTGATTTTTCATGTCCAAAACAGTCGGCGACAAAGTCCCCGCTGACATCAGGATTGTTTCCATCAAGTCCACCACCCTGCGTGTTGACCAGTCCATCCTCACTGGTGAGTCCACAACCAGTCGGCTCTTCACCCATCTGCAGCTGTGACTGTGGTTTTCTCCCTCAGGTGAGTCCGTCAGTGTGATCAAGCACACTGAGGCTGTTCCCGACCCCAGAGCCGTCAACCAGGACAAGAAGAACATGCTTTTCTCTGTAAGCGTCCGGCTGGCGTCAGTATTCTACGCTCATCGGAGGCTTTTTGTTTTGCCCTCATCGAGCTTTCGTTCCCTTTCGACCGCAGGGCACCAACATCGCTGCCGGCAAGGCCATCGGCGTGGCTGTGGCCACCGGCGTCTCCACTGAGATCGGAAAGATCCGTGACCAGATGGCCGCCACCGAGCAGGAGAAGACTCCTCTGCAGGCCAAGCTGGACGAGTTCGGCGAGCAGCTGTCCAAGGTTATCTCTCTGATCTGCGTTGCCGTCTGGGCTATCAACATCGGCCACTTCAACGACCCCGTCCACGGAGGCTCCTGGATCCGCGGCGCTGTCTACTACTTCAAGATCGCCGTGGCCCTGGCCGTGGCCGCCATCCCCGAGGGTGAGGGCCACACACGCCATGGAGCTCTGGGAGTGGGCCGACCGCGTTCGCTTCCCTTCTCTCACACGCTCGTGCCTCACAGGTCTGCCCGCTGTCATCACCACCTGCCTGGCCCTGGGTACCCGCCGTATGGCCAAGAAGAACGCCATTGTCAGAAGCCTTCCCTCCGTGGAGACCCTGGGCTGCACCTCCGTCATTTGCTCTGACAAGACCGGCACCCTCACCACCAACCAGATGTGTGTGACCAAGGTGAGTTTGCAATCTTTCACACTTCAAAGACTTAAAGACGTAAACTGCACACATTACGTACGTACAAATTAAGTCAGTTACCTAACGTCAGTTACCTAACGTAACGGTCCTGGTTTCCTCCCCCACAGATGTTTATTGTCAAGTCTGTTAATGGCGAACATGTTGACCTGGATGCCTTCGATATTTCTGGCTCCAAGTACACTCCCGAGGGCGAGGTGTAAGTTCCATGTCGTGATCAACAGAAATGAATGACGCGCCTGGATTATCTCTCATTTATCTGCAATTCCTCCTCATTCATTAGTTCCCAGGGAGGCGCCAAGACCAACTGCAGCGCCTACGACGGCCTGGTTGAGCTGTCCACCATCTGTGCCCTCTGCAACGATTCCTCTCTGGACTACAATGAGGTCAGCTCTGGCGACACGATCTGTCCTCACCGCGCTGTACATTACAGCCTACATGTCGAGATCGTCAACAGTCTCTGTCCATCTGTCTCTCCAGTCTAAGAAGATCTATGAGAAGGTTGGTGAGGCCACCGAGACCGCCCTGTGCTGCCTGGTTGAGAAGATGAACGTGTTCAACACCAACGTCAAGAACCTGTCCAGAATCGAGAGAGCCAACGCATGCTGCTCCGTAGGTTTTCTCCATGCCGATGATCTTTAACATGCAGATAATGAGATAATATCTACGTGTTGCTTGAGAACCTGTCGATTTATTAAAGCTCAACCTCTTTGTTGGCCGACAGGTGGTCAAGCAGCTCATGAAGAAGAACTTCACCCTTGAGTTCTCCCGTGACAGGAAGTCCATGTCCGTGTACTGCACTCCCTCCAAGGGTGATGGTGGTGCCAAGATGTTTGTGAAGGTGTGTTCCCCACGTTCACACTCTACGTTCGCTTTTTGTCTGTGCTGCTTCAGAACCAACTCTTTGCTCTGTAGGGTGCCCCCGAGGGTGTGATTGACAGGTGCGCATACGTGCGCGTTGGCACCACCCGTGTGCCTCTGACCGGTGCCATCAAGGAGAAGATCATGTCTGTCATCAGGGACTGGGGTACCGGCCGTGACACCCTGCGTTGCTTGGCCCTGGCCACCCGTGACACCCCACTGAAGCCAGAAGAGATGAAACTCGATGACTCCACCAAGTTTGCCGACTATGAGGTGAGAAGGAACGGACATGATGCCATGATACGGGAACGACAGTGACGAAGGAATGAGTTTTGAACGAGTTCTCCTCTGTCCCCAGACTGACCTGACCTTCGTTGGCTGCGTGGGTATGCTGGATCCCCCTCGTAAGGAGGTCACTGGCTCCATCGAGCTGTGCAGAGCTGCTGGCATCCGTGTCATCATGATCACTGGTTCGTCGGAGGACAAATGGCTGCAGCACAATGCTGTGACGTTCAACTTGTCATGAAACCCGTTCTTCCCCAAATCCCAGGTGACAACAAGGGAACCGCTATTGCCATCTGCCGTCGTATTGGAATCTTCTCTGAGGATGAGGATGTGGCCAACAAGGCCTACACCGGACGTGAGTTTGACGACCTGCCCAGTCACGAGCAGGCTGACGCCGTGTGCAGAGCCTGCTGCTTTGCCCGTGTGGAGCCATCCCATAAGTCCAAGATTGTGGAGTTCCTGCAGGGTCATGATGAGATTACCGCCATGGTGAGGTTCATTCTTGGCTGCTGACGTCATGTGTGCTCCTCGGTCAGATCATACTTCAACCTGGGCTTTGTCCACTTCTTCACCAGACCGGTGACGGTGTGAACGATGCCCCTGCCCTGAAGAAGGCCGAGATCGGCATCGCCATGGGCTCTGGCACTGCTGTTGCCAAGTCTGCCTCTGAGATGGTCCTGGCTGACGACAACTTCTCTTCCATTGTGGCTGCCGTTGAGGAGGGCAGAGCTATCTACAACAACATGAAGCAGTTCATCCGCTACCTCATTTCCTCCAACGTTGGTGAGGTTGTCTGGTGAGTGTCCCTTCGAGGCAGCAAACAATTCCTCTGAAGAAGTCCCTCTCTCGCTGACCTTCTCTGTTCCTGCTCGCTCAGTATCTTCCTGACCGCGGCTCTGGGTCTGCCTGAGGCTCTGATCCCTGTGCAGCTGCTGTGGGTCAACCTGGTGACTGATGGTCTGCCCGCCACTGCTCTCGGCTTCAACCCCCCTGATCTGGACATCATGGGCAAGCCCCCACGTTCCCCCAAGGAGCCCCTGATCTCTGGCTGGCTGTTCTTCAGATACATGGCTATTGGCGGTACGTAGGGCTGAACTTTGTGCCGATGTCTTCGCTGCTCTTGTGACGTAGCGTTCAACTGAAACTTACCCACGCCGACATCTCTCCCTGACAGGATACGTCGGCGCAGCCACCGTTGGCGGCGCTGCCTGGTGGTTCCTGTACGACACCACCGGCCCACTGATCAGCTACCACCAGCTGGTACGTGTCCGTGTACCCGTCATGCTTTCTCTTACAAACGCTTGATGCCGACTCACAACAAACCCCCACGTCTTCGCTCTGCAGTCCCACTTCATGCAGTGCCACGACGAGAATGAGGACTTCGCCGGCATCGACTGTGAAATCTTTGAGGCTGCTCCCCCCATGACCATGGCTCTGTCCGTGCTGGTCACCATTGAGATGTGCAACGCTCTCAACAGGTACTTGCGTCAAAAATACTTGATTTATATCGACTCAAGACGTTTCTGCTTGTCATAAATGCCTTAATGTCACTAATCCCTTTTTTTCTCCAGCTTGTCTGAGAACCAGTCTCTGGTCCGCATGCCCCCATGGAGCAACTTCTGGCTGCTCGCCGCCATGACCCTGTCCATGTCCCTGCACTTCATGATCATCTATGTTGACCCTCTGCCCGTACGTTGGCTCTCGTACCATGTGTACACCTGCAGGTTCACGTAGTTGCAGCACTAACTCCTTCTCTCCTCATTCCCTTCAGATGATCTTCAAGTTGACCCATCTGTCTGCAGACCAGTGGCTCATGGTCCTGAAGCTTTCACTGCCCGTCATCTTGATTGACGAGGTGCTGAAGTTCTTCGCCCGTAACTACGTTGAGAGTAAGTGGCCTTGCATTTCTTCACTCTAACATGTATTTCAAAAAATATCATTTTGTTTGAATGATTACTTGTGACATATTTTGCAATTCATTTTAACAGTGTGATCACCTCATACCCATCTTCAACTCTGTCATATCACTGATTTACTCTCCATTCCTCATTAACTCATTTAACCCTTGTTGTTTCCAGAATAAATCATTCACCCTCCCTCCATTAGCCTGTAACTAAAGCAAAGGTACATTGCTCCTGACTGTCACATCCCGAGTTTGTGCGCATGTTTGTGTGTTTTGTCTGTTTTCAGGAACATTCCTGTGTATTTTCAATGGAACATGTATTTAAAGGAAAAATCCAGCACTTTTAAGAACACCGATCACCGCGGCTGATCAGTGTTGGTAATGATTGTCAGGGGAAATGGTGAATTCCTGTGAAGAATCAAAGAAATCTGCTCCACCCTGTAGACAGTAGCTACACGTTCCGGATAGCTAGAACAGCATGGACTCATGAGCGCTGCTGTCTGTATTTTGTGAGCCAGGTCTTGATTTATAGGAGCTCAGTGTGTGTGTGTGTCACCTCCGATCTGTTGTCGGTGTTAACTAGATTAGATGCTAGATGCTTAGATGCTATTTCAAATAGCATCTAAGCTAGCGCTCAACTAGCTCTTAAGCTAGCGAAGGTGTCCTACACGGCTCCACGTGTCAGTGAACCCACATAAACCACTTGTCACTTGTGGAAAGAAATGCTCGATCTGGCTCAATTTCGCACACATGTAATCCACCTCTGACTTATCTCGTGATTTTCATGAGATGAAACGGGCATGTGCATCCCACCATGCTAACACGAAGAGGAGATTAATGAAATGAGCCACAGCAGCTCGCTTTATATGAAGCTTTATATGAACTTAAATTTGCATTAAGAACATAAAAAATAACACCGCCACTCATAGTATATTTGCATGTTTGCCATCTTCTATTCGCCACAGCTTGCCCACATGTATGCCATAATGATTCGTTTGAGAAATATGTTCTCCAATTGAATTTAATTTAATGTAATTTAAGTGATGTTGGTATTGACCTTTAATCCTGGATTACATCATCACATTTTGTGTCCTTCTGAAATTTTGGGAAATTGCCGAAAAATTGGTTTGGTAGTGATCTTACGTTTGTGTGCAAAGACATTTGTATTTCATCGTTGTTTTCATATATGCCTCTGTTTCTATGCCGTTGTTTTTACCCCAAAGCATTCTACTTTTCTGATATTTGCTTTTTCTCTTCTGCAGGTACAGAAGCTAAATAGATGTGTAGAAGAAGGAGAACTTTAGGGTTGGATAGAAAGAGGAGGAGAAGAGAGAGAACGAGAGAGAGAGAGAGAGAGAGAGCAATATCACAACCAAGCAGGGGAGTCCTAGTGAACCAACCAATAGAAGAGAGAGGAGAAAACACTGGAAAATGTTCCAAAAAAAGCAACAAAAAAATGATGAACTTGTCAAAAATCAACATAAAAAATAGCCTCTATGTAGGGAGATTGAATTCAAAAGAAGGACAGAATCCTGCCAAATAAGTACTCAGATATTTAGGAGTTCATTCTAAGAAATAAAGTATGTATTAAAACTGATTTTTTTTTTCTTTTTTTTGTTAAACTTGGATATTCTCAGCTGTTGTGTTTTGGTGTCCTCTGTCCATTTTCAAATGATTGACTTTCCAGCTCATGACTTTTATTCTAGTCGTTGTCGCTCATGTCTCGTGCAGCCTCCCTGCTTCAGCTGGGCTCTGTACAATGTGGTGTAGGGTTGCAAAAGGACTTCATATGGGCAGAAAGGCCTCCAGCTGCCAGTGCTCTCTATAGGCTTCATGCAGTCAGGGGTCTCTGTCGGAACTCTCATGGCTTAAAATGGGCATGTCCACTCAGTCACAACACTTTTGGTCTTATATATTGTTTACGTGATAAGATGCAATAAAGTGATGATTACAAACTCATGTTCTTGTGTCGTCGAGCACATTTTTATCGAGACAGATATTTATTTCCTCTTCTTTGCTGTTGTTTTTGGGGCTTTCAATTTGGTGTCTTTGGTTGGCAAACATGCATCACTTGAGACAAGAGTGAAATCCATCAGATGAGGGTTCTGAACGGAATGTCGGCTGCCTTCATTTGCCTTTCGTAGTCGTCGTCGAACACCTTCGACTGCTCAGGTGTGAAATGGTTTTTCCAGTCGCCGACTTCGCCTGTGTTTAAAAGAGAAGCGATAGACAGGAAATAAACACTCTGCTGCCAATGAGTCACACATCCTCAGTTCAAACCAGGGCCATAGTAGAGCCCAGGTGGAGTAAGAGGTTAGACATAAAGGGAATAATACTAAATTATTAATCGGATCCAGCAAAACCACAACCCATAAATGGAGCAAGCGGGAGATGATGAATGAATGAATGAATGAATGCATGTTCATTATTTATTACATTTATCAAGTATCGTAAATTTTCTCCAAGTCTGTGAACGTGATCAAGATGCAGTACAACCACAAACCTCTGGGGGTCGCCATTGTTGTGTTTGCAGAGAGCTCAAATGCTTGTTGAACGTTTAAGCTCCAAAAAATATGGCAGAAATTGATAATATTTGTAAAAGTAACAAAAATTGAATTATTTGATATGTAATTAGTTCATTATTACTCATTTATATGGCGTCAGCGCCTGAGCGTAGAGCTGTGAAGAATAGACGTGAAGAGTGGATGATTTTCTACACTGACGATGTTCTGTGGCACAAATGATGCTTGAAAAATACGTTCATGTGTCGGATGTATGAAAAAACTACTATTTGGTTTGTTTTAGTTTCTAGGCTGTGGTCCAATCATCACTGTTGCCGCTTTAATTTGATTTCTATTTGATTTTGATTCACCTGTTGTCTACCTGTTGGAAGAATGACTTTCTTTAGTTTTTTTTTTTTGGGTTGTTTGTGAGGAGCAGCCCACGGCACCTTTTCTCATGAAGGGAGAGATGGACTGGTCAAAAACCACGTCTGGGATGCAGGAGTAGTTGGCCATCGGGTTCTCCTTCATGCTCTTAAAGGACGTGAGCTCCACGATACGGCTGATGATCTCATCAGGAAGCGACAAATCCAGGTACCTCATGATGCGCTCCACTTCCCGCTGGGGATTCTGGGTAAACAAAAAGCAACATAGACTCAAATGCTCAAATGTTAGAATGTCATTTGTAACCAAAATCAGTGGGGTTTTACCTCCTTCATGTCCTCGTAGAAGAGGTAGAGAATATTCCTCTGCTCCCGCTGCTCCCAGTAACCTTTCACATGGTCGTACCAGGAGCCCCATGACACTGCCGAGACCACAGTCACACCGTGTCTCCATCAGTGAACGTTCACGTTCCTGCCAGCTGTGGCTACAACTCAACAACACTACCTGTGGTCCACTGGTATTTAACTCACTAAGTATCTGAAAAATCCTCCAAGTCATTTGTTATGACTTGTAAGTGCTGTCAAATGTGGTACACCCGATACAATATGACATGATACGATACGATACGATATAACGTGATGTAATATGATGTGATGCAATGTAATTTAGAACAGAAATACAATAGAAAAGTACTTTAATCCTCCTGTGAGGGAAATTCACATGGCACAGCAGCCAAAGACCAAAGGTTAAGAGAATTATGCTAAAGCTAAAGAGAGACTTTAACTTGTTGTCATCTCTACACATACCCTGAATAAACCTGGAGAAAAACGAAAGCGTAGAAATAAAAATAGAATTATGCTGGACTGCTGAGAACAACATTGCACGTGGCTACAAAAGTGCACTAATCAGTGAGCTACGCCGGCGGGTAAGAGTTGGTGCTTGTCTGAACAAGTCCACTGGAGATTTACACCTTTGAGCAGATACTCATCTAACCCCCACGCTGTGGAGGCACGTTTGTTTCATGGGTCTTTTCCTACATCTGCTTGGTCAGATGACACGTATCCTTTCTTGTACTCACACTCTCCCCGCATGAACTTGTGGATGTAGCCGTCCCAGGGCCCCGGCTCAGGTTGCGTCAGGTTCATACAGTCAAAGTAGTAGTAGCTCACCAGGTTGTCCTTGGCATTGCGTGCCACGTAGATGGTCTTTAAACCCCAAACAGACGTGAAACAAAGGGATGTGGAACACATTAGAGGGGTTGTGGGTTCTCGTTGTGTTCGTCTCTATTTGCATGCCCCTTTGGTTTCACTGAAATCGCTCTGATCTACTTACCTTGCACTTGTTTTCCCAGAAGCCGGGAGGCACCAGCTGAAAAGGCAGATGTGTCTTGATCACTCTGGGAGGATCCGTTTTCTTTAGAAGATCCAGTCCTGTGACGGAAATTCAAGAAAATTGCATTGTTCCATAACTTTTTTTCTATTCTCATGTCACCTGAACAAATCCCAGGCACGGACACTTTGAGTCTTGTGGGAAATGTTTTGAGGTTAAACGCTCGCTGACCCAAATAAGACCAAGGAAATGAGCAGTTATGAAAACATTCCTGCAGGAATTTGAAATGTGAGTTCGGATTCGGCCATCAGACCAAGCTGGAAGACACTTTTAGGAAACGTAATAGACTGACACATTGCTTATGGTGACATATTACACATAGTTAAACAGAACTCAGTCAAGTTTTTAGTATTGTATGTTAATATATGTTGGTAATATAAGTCATTTGTATTTTATCTTCTTTTTTTCTAATCTAATCTTTTGTTATTGTATATTATTGTTTTGTGTGTGTGTGTGTGTTTGACAGAGAAATTCTTTTCTCCTGCTTCTGCTGTGAACACAGAATGAAACACACCTGAGGGGACTGGTGGCGGGGAGCAGATCTCCAGAAAAGGGCTGCGGATGGGCGTTGGAGCTCGTCTGCAGATCTCTGCATCGCCGTTGTGAAGGAGCAGATCAACTATCTCCTGAGTCCACGTTGTTCCTTAGAACCCGTGAACACACATGAACATGGAGCGTAAGGTCACTGGACTATCAGGAAAATGAGTGAAGCTGCTGTCGGACACTAAGGTCTGAAGAACATCTACACAGCGACACAAGACGTCCAGCAGAGCCAGTTTGTCTGGAGATAATGAATCAGACAATAAAACATCTCATATTTTTCCACCTGAGGATTATTTTAAGGCACTTATTGTAAATCGTTCATCATCCTGCAGTGGTTACCACTTTTATCAGAGCGCCACGAGCTCATGTTGACCAACCGATGACCCGCTTCCTGTCGACGACAGAAGGGCGATCAGGAAGTCAGCCGTCTCATTACCTGCTTTGGGGTAGGTGGCGATTAGCAGGTCCGAAGGGTCAGGACGGAAAGCCCAGACGGAGTCAAAGTTATTGGCAATGTGGCTCATGAGAGGAATTCCTCTGACTGAGACGAGCGGGAAGCGAGTGATAGAGTTGCTGGCCTCCTGAATGGCATCTCTGTAGGACAGGTCTTCTTTCTCTGACATGATAGAGCAAAGCCCGGAGCTTCAAAAATGAACCGACAGCAAAGTGGCTTGTAAGTGGTCTCGTCCTCCTGACCTCCCGTCTTCAGCAGCGGCCCCAGTTGCCTTTTGATCCTTTGTCAAACATTCACTGCTGATTTGCAGCTCATGAATTCCAACCGGGCTCGAGTCACTTCCTCCGCAGTTGTCAGGCCCCCGATCACAATGTAAACATCCTCATTCCGCACACATTTTCTGCCTTATTTCTCTGCCGCCCGGACGTCTGTTGGCTTTGTCTCCTCTTGGCTTCTTGTGATTTTCAGCCTCTCTGACATCTGACTCCACCAGCGACGGCCTCGCAGTAGACTCACGCCCCCCCCCCCCCTTTCTCCAGTCTAAGTGCC
>CAAKHB010002317.1:13349-29464 GCA_901007665.1 Aeoliscus strigatus
GATGGTTCGAAGTATGGTTCGAAGCTGTGTAGCCACAGCTACGGCAACTATTTGTGCCAAAGTTCCTGGAATGGTTCCTGAAAACTGAGAAGTGTCCCTGGGTTCCTCTACCTGGTGTGAAGAAGGAGCTAGAAGGAGAAAATGTTCATTGGTTCCTGGACGTTGACAACAGCCATGTTGCTGTCATTGACTCTATCACCTGGAAGTTGGCGAGTCATTACGGTAATGACAGGAGGTTGACTGTGTGAAGTGCAGCTTCTCAACTTTAATGAGCCGACGGATGTTTTCCCCTTCTTCACACCACGTAGAGGAACCGACAATTCTGACAATTCTCCACTTTGAGCAAACGTTTCACATTTTGTGACTGCACAAATAGTCACTTCATTACGGTACTCCAATCTAGCGAATGCAGTTGAAGTCAAAGCCAATGTCTGTCTTTTTGTTACTACGTAGACGTCAGGGTAGATGGGACTCTGTTTGTGTAACTCACACTGACCTGCTGGAATAATTGATTGATGCTTTAATTCACCCCCCCCTCCAAATCTTGAAATAGTATTGAACTGTTTTAATAGGCACTGCATGTCCTCGCAGACGTTGGCCGATTGCTTTGATGAGAAGAAACGAGCACGCCAGAGACTGTAATCATTTTTACATCATCTCGGGCCAGCGCTGTATAATTAGAAAGGGTTGATTTCCTCCACCACAGAGGGTCTGAAATTGCAGGCTTTGCCCCAGCCAGGGTTTTTGGAAAGTAACTGAAATAGCCCCGGTGAGTTTTGGGTCCCCGTGTCGCTCTCTCTATGGTCAGATGACAGTCGGGTCACATGACATGGCACGCTGCAGTCTGTCCACCAGCACTCGGACGACGGGCTTTCATGTGGCGTCTCTTGTTTTCAGAACCAGCGACCACAATTACAGCTTTGTTTTAATCTCTTTAACATGCAACATGGTGGAAAACCTGCAGCAGCCACGACCTGCTGCGAGTGCAGCAAGTGAACGCACCACGGCGAGCTCCAGCTGTGGCCTTTACAGTGTTTCCTTGAGGTCTAGAGCCTTAGGGGTGGGGTGTGTGTGTGTGTGTGTGTGTGTGTGTGTGTGTGTGTGTGTGTGTGAGTGTGAGTGTGAGTGTGTGTGTGTGCACGCTCACCTGCACCATTTGGGGACAAATTGGAAAAAATCACCATTCGCAGACCCAGACCCGACAGTCCCAGAACAGCTTTGTTTTGTGCATGGGGTGTCAATTTGGTTCCAGATATAGCGGGGACGGACATCTTCAGAAGTGCAGGGTACAATGTCGTCATAGTTTGATATCGTCATTGACAGTGGTGGTTACACGTCCCCACCGCCCCCACTGAAATCATCACGTTGGAACGTTGTTGTTGTTGTCATGAGACTTCAGGGGGAAGATGCTGAAGGCTGGAAATGGAGGGTGGGGCGACACGGAATGTCTTTAAAAACGGAATGTATGTAAGACAGGGGGGCTACGGATTCGTTTTCCTCCACCATGAGGCCCTGATTCCAAAGCATGCGTTTGCAGGATCTGTCTGGACGATCGGCCAAAACGAAGCTAAACGTGTGCGTCTTCACTCCACATCGCATCAGTGTTGTTGCTACTTCACTCTAATCAGACTGCCGAAGCTCTGTCCTTACAACAAACAGCGTCTGTCTGCCAGAGCTGCAGGATGCTTCAACTTTCCACATCTGCACGTCTCCCCTCCATTCAGACACACGTGTCATTCTCTGTGAGAACGCGGATGCTTCATGTCCCACTCAGGTCAGGGTGATGGCAGGTCCTGGCCTCGGCTCAGTGACCTTCCAGCCATTCACAGGTTTTTCCCCCGTCTGATGGCCTGCAGAGGTGTCAGTGCAGCCTTTCTGGCTTCCTGCGTCTGGTGTTCTTTGTTTAAGAGCTCTTTCAAACACAGGACAGCCTTGTGTCTCTTGCGGCAAGACGTCGGCGTGGAGAAAAGGGTTCTCTGTTTCTGATTAGCCTCGCAACCCTCTGGAGGGAAACAGGATGCTAATAGAAGCTTGCATGTTGCACATAAGTCTGCAGCCATTTCTCCAAACCTCCGGCTGCAGACGGGCGTCAGTGCTGATCCTCCAGTCCCTCCAGCAGAATGAAAGCTAATTGTCATCACTGCGGCTCACCACGTCTGCAGTTATGGTTGTCTGCGCTGTGCTGACGTCTAATCTCCGTCATTAGTGAGATATCTGGAGGTTGATAATTCATACATGTTAACTGTGCTTGTGATGACCCGGTAGCTTTGAAACCACAGGACACATTATTGGTCCACACATTATTTGTGTGCTCGTTGGCAAATTAGGGTCAGGTAAAGATGACTGTTGACTGATGACTGAAGGATTCAGTAGGTGGAAATGATTCAGCTACAGTCCAGAGACCCAGCTCATATCACTGAGGAACGCACTCACTTGAACCGAAGGCTGCTGGACCAAGGGCCCTGTTCCGTCTGTGATCGACGGGCATGTTGACCGTCGACACCGCTTGATTAATCCGTCCTCTGGGCCATTGTTATGACGGCCATTAGAGAGGCATTGTGGTCAAGGCAGGTCAAGTGCAGAAGACTTCAACACACATTGGGCCGAATGTGAGTAATTGAATCTCCTGGGAAGTGATGAAACGTGGGCGCAGCAGGAAGGAGGTGATTGGTGTGGACTTCCCTGTGTGAACCACAGACCTCCTCCGTTGAAGGAGGGGTTCTTCCACAGTCCTTCTTGTCCAAAACAAGTCCATTCTTTCCTTTTCTCAAATGAGTGTTTTCTCCCTCCAGCTACAAACACTCTGTCAGTTACACTTGACCTCCGCTGACGCCTCCAACAACTCCAACAGCCAGTTGTTGCAACAGCCAGGACCTGCCCCAGGACCTGCCCCAGGACCTGCCCCAGGACCTGCCCCAGGACCTGCCCCAGGACCTGACCCAGGACCTGACCCAGGACCTGCCCCAGGACCTGCCCCAGGACCTGCCCCAGGACCTGCCCCAGGACCTGCCGCAGGACCTGACCCAGGACCTGACCCAGGACCTGACCCAGGACCTGACCCAGGACCTGCCCCAGGACCTGACCACTTTCAAGTGTTTACAGCCAAGTCTAGAGCGACTGGGACTCCTCTCTTACATTAACCCTGTACCGTTGTGTCATTCCTTTTTAGGCAAAGATTTCATTCCCGGGGCAGAATGAGTGTCTGTCTGATCCTACTGTTGTAACTCCACCAAGGAACCAAACAGTCCTGATGTAGAGTAGCTTCCCTCTGGAGCGGCCGTGGGCTTAATGGATAGCATGTTATCTTGACTGAGTGGTCAATGACACGTCCACTATCTGGATGTCCTTCTGATGTGTCCACCCTCATGACAAACGCTCAGGGGGCCATGACCCTGTCCTTAAATACATATCATGCAGCCCTGCGCGTTCAGGGATTCCTTTGGGCCTTTCTGGGTGGGAAAGCATCATGTTCTTTGATTCCCTGACGACTCAACTCTCACCTGCACATGGACACACTCACAGACCGTATCGTGTTGGACGGTACCCTGTGTTGGTATCGGTGTCAGACCATAGCTCCTACTGGTTCAGAACAATCCCTGTGTCGATTTGGTATGGGACGACACCCTGTGCTGGTATTGGTCCATCCCTGATTGTGCGATGACCCGTTTGTTGTGTTCAAACAGCATCAATCAGGCAATAGTTCCAATTTCTTGATCCATGGATAAGAGGAAACCTCGGTCCAAGTAGAATTCACTGTACATCGGTGCCGTATAAACTGAGTCCTCTGGACGTTCCTAAGTACGCGGTGACAGTGTGGGTGTGGAACGTTGTCAAACACATGCCGTCAGTTTGAGAGAGATTCCACTTCACTCCGTCTGTCCTCTGACGACCACTCAAATCCATGGGATGTTTTTGTCCTTCACCCTGTGGAGGGTCGATACCGGAGCTGGTCCCCGTCGGGACAGGTCATCACCTCCTGCCTCACCTCCTTCTTCTCTCTCCTGTGTGATAACCATGTTTCTCTGGGATCACGTGTTCCGTACGTGTTCTGCATATGACTGCATGTCGACAGTACTCATGTGCTCAAGCTCTGCTTGTCCTCAACAGGTGATGCCCAGAGAAGACTCCCCACTGAGGGAAGCCCCCACTCCCAGGGAAGCGTCAGTGCTCCCCCCAACGTCCCAGAGGATGTCTTCCGGCTCAGCCTCGCCAAGGGGGTGTCCATGTCTCTGCCCTCCTCCCCCCTCCTTCCTCGACAGTCGTACATGATGCCGTTACGACCGAGCAAAAAATCCCCAGGTACTGTTTTGGGTTTATTCCATTTCTACCCAGTGATGGCGGCTTCATTCGTCTTTCTGCCGCGTCACTTCGGTGACTTCAGACACAGTTGTTGAAGAATATCCTCACACGTGACAGGTGCTGTCCACACTGCGTCTTTGATCTCACTCCCGTCTGACTCCTCCTGATGATCCTCTGTGGAAACATACTAATGATGGGCAGCAGACTCTTTGTCAGGCCGTCCTTGTATTTGATCACCTTGTGTTGACACAGTGGTCTCTACAACTGCGCAGTGTGTTTACACTACCGGCTGGTAATGGCCGTGTGTTTACCCTAAATCTAATTGTCCTCCTCCTCAGCTCCTTCCAGCCGCCTTCTTATGAAACCTCTTGTCAGCAGCTGCAGGGCGCTTCAAAGCAGCGATACCCTTGTAGCTGAACTTGTTTCAACCTGAGTCTTTGTGTCCTGAAGACTTGGCAGAGATGATAGAGATCCTTTAAGTGGTCAATGTGGCCCCCGCTCACATGCGGCGCTCATCTGTGGGCTGTCTGGGCTTTGATAGCGCTCTGTGTGTGTCGTGTGTGTGTGAAGATCAGAGATTGGCGAGGTATGTGTGGCTTTATCCAACGAGAGCTTTTTCTCTTCAGCTCGTTCTTATTCAAGAGTTCCAGGGCACGTCCACACGGACAAAAAACATTTTTTTTTCCCTCCGTCTTCCTCGGCATCATATCAACAATATTTAATCCATTGGAAATGACTGGACAGGCCTGTAGGTGGTGCTGAAATTCACCAGAAACGTTGAAGAGAGACGATGGAGTATCACTTCCTGTCTGCCAGGGAAAAATAAACGTTGAAAATGAGATAGATGACGAGAAAAAGTGGGCGGAAAATGATGCCGATCTTGTTGTAGTTACTGCGGTAACGAGATCCGCTCACTTTGAGTCACTATCGCCTGACGTAAAGGAAGAAAAATCCTGAGAACCGTTGAAAAAGAATGAAACAACGGAGAGATTCAATGCAGATTCATGAGACAGACTCACTCACAAATAGAGACACTCACAGCTTCAACCCCAACACACTGAGAACTGTTCCACAGCACAAAGGCAGCATGGATGTTGTTGTTGTAATGAGATGTCTGGAGGATGAGGTCAGAGGTTGGAGGTCGGTGGTGGAGCAACGACACCTCATCCAGAAAGTGTGCGAATTCCACTATTTTCACCCTGAGAGCAGGTTTGAAAACGTTTATCAATATTATTTTTGTAGTAGTTTATAATAACGTGTTTTATCAAGTTACTGTTCGTCTGGTATTGGCTTTGCAGAAGTGGGACGTAGAACATCATGCCTGGAAACACCAGAACCATAATCACAAACATGGCAGCTCCCAGCAGATCCCACAACACTGGTGTTAAAGTGACCCGACCATTACGCTGCTTTGAAGCAAACACAGATGGCGCCTCGCTGTGTTAGTTTACATTTCCTAATGGAAGATGTGATGCTGCCTGCCCATTCCATCTCACAGCGCTTGACAATCGTTTATAACGTTGAACATGGCGTGTCGGTGGAGCTTCATGTCCAAGGACGAACTGTGTGTGTGTGTGTGTGTGTGTGTGTGTGTGTGAGACACACGTAAACTGATCAAGCTGCCTTTGTACTGTTGAAGTATACGGGGATGGGTGAAGGTGAACAGGACCTCAGGGACCGAAGAAGACAAACCTTTATTAAGGGCGTACTCCATCTGGTGTTGTGTCCTGAACAGACTGACAGAGTCGATGTTCCAGAGGACCAGCAGGGGAACGGGGGCTGGGGGATGGTCCTCGCAGGTATCTGTGAAAACCTGGAGGGGGGGAGTTGACACCTCCAGTTAATAAACACATACTGCAGGAAATGTCTCAGCTGTGCAATAGAAACACGGGTCTGACTGCCGAGGTTCTCTGTCTCACCTTGACCCGCAGAGGAGGACGTTCCCACCACAGGAGACGGTCCATGGTCCACTGCAACCCCCTGTGTTACTTCTGGCATTGAAGGCATTGGAATTCATTATCAAACGGTTCTCTGGCAGATACGTCCAACCTGAATGGAGTACGTCTGGGACGGTGGTTTTAATGAAGTGGGTCTGCGCAAACACATGTTTACTGCGTTTCCTGATTGGACACAGACACCTCGTTTTAAAGAGCTCCACAGGGCCCCTGTTGTCAGTTAGACGTCGCCTGCAGTGAACATGTGGAGACCATGCACATTCCAGCCAGGTCAGAGATTACAGAGAGATACAACAGGAGAAAGAGTCTTCACAGTCCGACGCGTCGCTTTCACTGGCAATAACAGACGATATTTGTATTACAATGTATCACATTGTAGTAAATAAACAAAATACCACATAACAACAATAGGCACACGTACATACATTCAGTTAAATATGTGCTACTGTCTTTATCAGTCCACGGTTTCTGTCAGCGGAATCTCTCACCCTCCTCCTCTCCAGCCATTAGCCACGTCTTGGATAGGAAGTGGTTTCACTGAACCAGAAAGCGTTTTGCGGCTTGGCTCCATTTCCTGACACATCGGATAATCAATAGCAGTTTGGAAGGTTCTTTTCATTAAAACTTCACTGGAGACAACGGGGAAACTAATTAAGGGTATGATGGATGCCGGAGCACCACAGTCCCCGTGGTATTGACTTCCACAACTTTGATCCGCTGAGCCCGGAGCTTAACCATGAAACACAGCACCCTGACATGTGTTGACCAGCGCCGCGGCTTCTCAGTCTTAATAGTTTACAGGCCCCCTGAGTGCACAGGAAGGGCCCGAACGGCGCAGCTAGTCCCTGATGACCCCCAGCGTCGGCCCCAAACAGGAGAATAGCACAGGAATGCACGTTTTCAGATGTACTTAGACAACACAACGTTTTATCTTCACTGATCACCCTCTGGGACCGCTCAGCAGCGACCCCCCATGGCGGAAATAGGTTACTGCGTCTTTGTGGGGAGAAAAGCTTCAGCTGAGTGTGATGGAAGAGATCATCATGTCAAAGAGCCAACCTGTCCGTTACGTAGGGCACCTTGTTAGGTTGTGTTAGTAAATGGAATAAATGCAGAACGTAAAGTGTACCTCCGTGTCCATGGTCCAGGTCAAAGGTCAATGGTCATCCTGACGCTGGATCTTGTCGGCATCTCTATCATAACTATTCAGGTGTGTGAATGTGCTTTTTTACTGATAGGAGATGAAGTTATTTAGTTTTTTTTAAGTCTAATATGGTTATTATGTATATTTCTTGTTTATGGGCGGGGCTGTTGATTAGATTAGATGACAGTGTGATGGGTGGTGGTATCAGACAATGGCATGTCCTTCTTTTTGAAAGAAAAGCACTGCTTTTCAATGACAATGACATCAAATTAACCAGAAATACAGTCTGGACGGCTGTTTTTTAATGGAATATCTACATCGGTGCTTTGAAATGCTCTGGGTGACCCCAAACCTTTGACCTGTGGTGTACGTCCAAGTGCTGGGGGGCACAGCAGACAGTCCCTTCGACATCCTGAGATTTTCCTCCGTGTTCTCTTGGACCGGCTCTGATATGCTGCCACGTCCATCCAGCAGTCTTCTCTAGTGTCACCGTTTATATCTCTGTCCTGACAAGCGGACAGAGCTCTCTTCAAAGCCTCTGGAGGTGAGTCCTCCTCAAGTGTACTCTGGGATATTGACCGGAACCAGACAGCGTCTAAAGAATACTGATGTCTCCCTGAGAGCTGAAGTGTAGAAGATATTTCTGCAGCGACCGTTTCAAAGGGTCCTTTGACGGGCATCCAATGAAAACGTCTTTCCAGTCCCCCTCTTCACTTCACTACACTTCACTACACTGCTCCTTTGGCTCCTTATCTCATTCGGGCCGGAGCCACAGTAGAATCCTAATTCCCCCTCTGGCTCAGAGGCACTGAGTAAAGACACTGTCATGGCCTCTTCGGTCACCCCAAGCTTTTCTATTTATATTGACATGTATACGCAATGCAACAAGTCAAACCTTTAACACCGAATACATTCACGCTAGCATTTGTTGGAGTACCGTAATTACCTGAATATCAGAAAACGTCCAACGGTTCCTGAAAGCTGACAAGTGTCACTGGGTTCCTCGACCTGGCGTGAAGAAGGAGCTAGAAGAAGGAGGAAACGTCCATCGGGTCCTGGAAGTTGAAAACGTCACAGCTGAGTTGCTGTCATTACGGTAATAACTTACCAGTTTCCTCCATTTCCTAGCACCAGGTGGATGAACTGTTCAGTGTTTTGTGGTAATATAGTATAATATACTGATTAAATAGTTGTATAATTAGGGTACACTAGCATGGATGTAGCGTCAGTTAATGGGTTAATGTTTCAGTTTGTTTGGGAGGGGCGGTACATGTGAAGGAACACTTCTTCTCTATGAATACAATGTAAACATGCCGGAACGCGGTCAGGTAACTGTCTGTGAGAGCATGTGTACGATGAACTGTCAATTACACACTCTGTGGCTCACAGAGCTGTGTCGCTGCTGAAAACAACACGCACGACTGAATAGGGAATGAAACCAGTCAAATTCACAACGCAGGACACAGGACTCCCTGGGCCACCCTGCAACCACAGTAGTAAGATTAACTGCTCAGCGAAGTATAATAAGAAGTATAATAACGTTGGTCAGTGAGTCTGACTCACCGACGGATGACATTCAGGAACAGACAGACGACTGTTGTTGGACTCTTTTCATTCTCTCTGCTGCACAAATGTGACACACTGTCTCATTGAGAAGTGAGAATGTGAAGAAGTCAGAGTCCATCTTCAGGAATGCTGGGAAAGCTGCTCCATCACCTCCCAGAGCGTGAACAACTCTCCCTTTGATTGGCAGACGGTTGTCGGCGCTTGTCGGCCTGTTTGCTTCGTGTGTGTGTGTGAGGACCGGGGAGTAAATAATACCAGAAACCCCTGGTCCAACAGCAAGTCAAATGACCCACAGGGTGTCAGACAGGAGAATTCAAGAGAGAAGATGGAAAGAACGTCCACCTCCGGAGAGCATTCATGGAGACATGACAATTAGTTGTATGTGTCCTATCAGCTGGTAGGTAGTGTGCATATGTCCTCAAATGACCCCTGATATGCAGCCACATGTTTGTTGTTTCATGTGTGGATGTTCCCTCTGGCACTTTGTATAAACCCACTCTGAGCCAAAGCGTCTGGTTGACATTACTCAAACGCTGCCCCCTGCTGTTTTATGATGAAGCGCTGTCACTGGACCTTTTGGTCGTTTACCGAACCAAGGAGTCGTTCACAGCTGTCGAGAGGAGCCCACGCTTTGGATCAGTCTGTTTGAGTCAGGCTCCGTGCTTTTTAACATACTTTGGAGGACCGGAATTCCGGAACTATTTGCGCAACCAGAAAACATCAGACGATTCCAGAAAGAAGAGAAGTCAGTTTCTCTACCTGGTGTGAAGAAAGAGCTGGAAGGAGGAGGAAACGTCCATCTGTTCCTGAAAGTTGAGATCAGCCACAATGCTGTCATTACGGTAATCCCATTCATTCTGTTGCCAGAAGCCACTGACTCATTACCGTAATGACAGCACCTTGGATGTGAAGTGCAACTTGTCAGCTTTCAGCAACCGATGGACGTCTTCTCCTAGCTCACATGTCAGCATGAATGTATCGGCAGCGCTACTGTCGGTGTTAAAAACCCTCAACGTGCTTCTGTAAATATCTTTGTTAGTCTTCAGTCCAGGAAATCAGCTCAAACGTCACCGGATTCAGGACACTCTCAACTTTCCGAGTGTAATTTCTCATCACCTGTAGTTCAGAGCTGGAACGAGAGGGGCGAGAAGAAAGGGTGAACCATCTGGCATTGATCCGTCTTAGATTGATTTCTGTAACTAGCCAATGAGCCTTCTAGAATCCCAGAGAACCCGCCCTCCCTGTCAGAGACACCCTCTGTTCACTTTCACATTGTTCATCCTGGAGAAAATATGGAAACTGAAGAGGAGATTGTCACACGAATCATGACTCAGCAGAATTCGATTTTCCTTTTAAACATGTAAGTCACTCTCAAACACCAAAACAATTCATTCACATGCGGAAAAGTTAAACATTTGAAATGTTCAGTTTTGGGCTGAATCATCTGTTTCTACATGACTTCAGGAGAAACATGAGCTCTTGTTTGCTCCTTGTCCCTGTTCCTCACTCTGTGTATCCATAGATGGCACTGTGCATCAAGCTTATCTGGATTGTCGCAGCCCCTCCTCCCCCCGGTGTATACAGCCGTGAATGTCGCTGTGGTTCATGTTTGATGGTTTGGTCTGAGGTGGGGGTGAGTGGGAATGGATGTGGTATCAGGAAACAGCTCTCCCCTCTAACGTTCATGTTCTGTCTGAGGTTCCATACGCTGTCATCTGATAACAGCAGGAGGAGGGGGAGGTCAGGGTACAGTGGGTCAAGCCTGCAGAAGATCAGAGGGCTGGTATGGATTCTCTACTGAGGAGTTTCTTCTTCTATCCTCCCCCGGGGGGCTTTCACACTGACCTTGTTGGGTCTCCATCATCTGACTTTTCCATTTGGTTCAAACCAAATTTACAGATGCTTTCTGATCGTCCAGACCTTTAACAGGAAGTTGTGGTCGTCAGCCTGCACCTGAAGAAGAAACACCGCATGTAACTCCCTGGTTCCTGCCGATACCCAAGTTGTTTCCTGGAACTTGACATGTAGGACCTAGTGCGCATGCCCAGTGTTTTTTTCCTGTTCAGTTTGCACCACGGACACGTGAACAGAACGCTTTGTTGGTCAAAGGTCAGATGATCAGTACACAATTGGTATGAAAGTAGAACAACTGTCAATTCACAATCAAGTCAGAGCACGGACTGAAATCCATTTAGTCCAGGAATAGTTTACATTCTGTACATAAATGTAGAGCTGTAATAGTTGTTTTATTTGCTGCGTATTTGACAGTTGGGATGTTCAATTTGTGGATTTGATTCTGAAAGTAATAGAATTCAACTGACATGTATTTTATTTTGATTGACGGTTCACAGACATATTTCACATGATGCGGTGGTGAGGAGTTCAGACTGCCGATCCTTCGATGGGGGTTAGTGGGTGGCTCTGTTTGGCGCGTGCACACTACGATATTGGCACACGTGTGCTACATGATCCAAACCAGATCATGTTCCAGGACACTCTTTGGGAACCGACAGTCTCTAACGGTGCTAACTGGCTAATTAGAGCATTTTGGTGTCGCGATGACATCATCCGCCACCTCCTCCCAGCCAATCGGTGTCCAGAGACGACGTTCTCTCCTGTAGGGACGGTCGGGAATCCCTTGTTCCACAGTTGAATCCAAGCAGCGTTGCAGTGTGTGTCTTTGTGGTGTTGGTAGAACCGGACACAGCTTTCTGTCGGCTGAGCTGGGCTCTGCGCTAACGACGCTCCTCAAAGCCCCCCCGCTGCTGCCCCAGATCCATCAGCTCCAGCAGGACACCTGGACCTTCAGCCCACTAAAAATATCCTCACAGCTCAGACAGCAACCGTAGCTGTAGGTCACAGACTCACGTGTGTGTGTGCGTATGTTTTAATCTGTCATTTAATCTGTCAAGTTCACTCTGAGGCTAATTGATGTGGTTCCTTTTGGAGATGGAATCCCTGAGCTGGTGAGCAGCTTCTACGTGTGTGTGTGTGTGTGTGTGCGTGTGCGTGTGCGTGTGTGTGTGTGTGCGCGTGTGTGTGTGTGCGTGTGTGTGTGCGCGCGCGTGTGTGTGCGCGTGCGCGTGCGTGCGTGCGTGTGTGTGTGATAGTACATGTATGTGCAGTAGTGTGTTTGTGGTGTGTGTGCATTCTAGTGTCTATGCGTACTAGTGTGTGTGTGTGTGTGTGTGTGTGTGTGTGTGTGTGTGTGTGTATTCAGTCATGTCCTACTAAGACACCAGTACCCCTCATCCCCAGTCCCATCTGGAACATGTTAATCCAGCAAGAAAACTCTCTCTCTTTTGCATTCTGCACCACACACACACACACACACACACACACACACACACACACACACACACACACAGGCACAAACACACACACACCCCTTCCCTGCCTGGCGCTCACATTCTGTCTCATGCTGGCAGGTCCTCTCAGGAAGCCTAAATTCGTGGAGAGCCCTCGCGTTCCGTCTGATGCTGTGGTCTCTGCGCTGAGGAAAGTGTCCGATAAGAATGGTGAGTATTCCATTTTGCTTTGGATTCTTATTTTTTGTCTCGTGCGTGCGTGCGTGCGTGCGTGTGTTGGCTGCAGTCGAGTGTCACTGCCGGGTCTGAGGGGTCAGGGGCCGGCCAGCCTCAGGAGCCTTCGAGGACGTGTTCCGTCGTCAGAGCGTTCCTTCCCGTCGCCCCCTCACACAAACACACAACGGCGCTGTGTTGATGTTGAAGTGTGTGTTTAGGCTTCAGAGGAGTCTGCTCTCTGCCGCGTCATCTCACCAAAGTCCTGGATGTGTTTGACGGCGGAGCACATTTCAGAGTAGATACACGCATTCTTAGGTTTCCTCTTTGTGAGCTGTGCATTTATCGATGTTGCTGCCGGTTCTCCCCTCCCCTGCACTGGGCGTGCGTGTGCGTGAAGGTAACGTTCCACTAAGTGGTTGTGTTTCGGTTTCCAGCGGAGCGGGGCCAGCTCACATTCCTGTCATAGGCCGAAGTCGAGTTGTAAGATGCGTTATCTTTAGGCCGTCCGTTGGGCTCTCAGCAGCAGACGTGGTTCCCCGGCCAGCGCAGCCGTCACAGGGCCGCCGCATACCGAGGCACCCGGGGTGTGTCCCCACGTTCAGCTGCTTTCCAGCAGCGTTTCAGCGCTCAACAGACAGCGGATGCCCGACGTGTTGGTGGTACGCCATGACAGCTGCTGGACTGGCCGTGTGAGTACGCTTCTTTTTCTGAGGTAGAAGAAGAGGAGCTGTAGTTTGGAACGTTTAGAACATGGAATCAGGGAAACGGCAGACGGCAAAGTGGATGTCGTTTAGGACGAGAGATCAGTAGGTAAAACGCTGGAGAGGCCGGCAGAGAAGACCGGCAACGATGTTCAGATTTGAAATATGTGAACTACCGGGTGTGACGTAGATTCAGTTGGTGAAGCAACAGCTAGAGAAAACAGGATTTTATAGCCACAGAGGGACTGATCTGATGAGAACACTAAATAGTACACTGGAATAGATTGTTACCTCCACCAAGGAGCATCTTTCTGTCTCTTTCTGTTTGTCTGTTTAACAAAATAACTCCAAAAGTTGTGAACGCGTTTGAATGAAATGTTCAGTAACTGCTGCTGATGGACCAGGACCAGATGATTAAATGTTGGTGGTGTTCTAGAACCATCTGGATCCAGGAATCTGTTGAAGGATTCTTGCTCATTTTCACCATCTGTGTCTACCGTAGAACTCCACAATAGCAGCAGTGGACTGTCTCTGTGGTCCAGTGGTTAGTGGGTCTGTCTGTTAACACAAAGGTCGGGGGTTGGAGCCCACCCAGTGTTTTACTATTGAAATTAAAAAGAACAACTAGAGGTCAGAGGCCATGATTAGTGTGACTAATGATTTTTTCTAATAACGATCTGACTATTAGAGTCAAAGTCCTGTTTGATGATCAGTGAATTTATCAGAGATAATTGTCAGAGAGTTTCTATATTATTTAATTTAAACAATACCCTATCGCCATAGAAACGTCACCTGGGTTTGTGGCATTAATCAACACATCCTAACATGTAAATAAGTCCACGGTCCCTCTCATACTACTACTGCCCTCAGTGTCCTCACACGGTGTGCTGACAACAAGACGCGTGCGGCTCAGTACGCCAACGTCTGAACGTTCCCAATGACTCTCCAGGCTGCGGCAGACTGAAGTATGTCACACGTACGTGACGGCGATACCTCCAGACGGCCCTTTTGTTACCACGAAATAGAAGACATGCAGCAGCTCCAGTCTGGAACACAACGAAAACACGAGCAGAGCTGGGGCTAAAAATATTGCATTGTGTTGTTCTTCTGGTTTTGGAAAATGGCTCTGCTGTAATTTGGGTCCCTGAACATCCTCAGGCATGTGAGACATTTAACTCTGATTGGCTTCTTTGGGTTGTTATGTCACTTCTCCTGAAATATTGACCCACCACTCATGGTGCTGAAGCATTTTATTGTTTTAAAAGCAGACGGCGGTGCTCGTTATTGTCTTGTAGAGTTGTTCAGTAACATATTTCTTGACCATGCAGCTGTAATTAGCAGGTAAAGGAAGTTTACTGCTTGGAGGACTGTTTGAGGCCAGTCTGGGTCTTTATAAAAGCTCTGCAAAGGATGGCAAACAGTGTGTACGTCACATGTGACAGTATAACACACTTAGTTCTTTTGTCAGTAAATCATTGTTTCCTGCCTGAAAGAGCAAAGTGAAGATGATCACCTGAAAATGATTGTGTGGGAAAACTGTCACAAGACTGTTTGACATTTCAACCCCTGATAAACGAGTGTTGAGGAGATGGGAAGAGTTATCAATAGTGCCTGCTCAGCTCTTTTCTTACAGAAAGTCGTCTGACATTAAGGCCAGGTCTCCATGGAGATGAGTTCAGGTGAATCAGTAGTTTTCCATCTTTGGTCTCCATGGAGACGAGTTCAGGCGATTCAGTAGTTTCCTATCTGTGGACCTTTGGTCTCCATGGAGACGAGTTAAGGTGAATCAGTAGTTTTCCATCTTTGGTCTCCACAGAGACGATTTCAGGCAAATCACTAGTTTCCTATCTGTGGACCTTTGGTCTCCATGGAGACGAGTTCAACCGAATCAGTAGTTTTCTATCTGTGGACCTTTGGCCTCCATGGAGACGAGTTCAGGCGAATCAGTAGTTTCCTATCTGTGGACCTTTGGTCTCCATGGAGACGAGTTCAGGCGAATCAGTAGTTTTCTATCAGTGGACCTTTGGTCTCCATGGAGACAAGTTCAGGCGAATCAGTAGTTTTTGGTCATCATGGAGCCTGAATACGATCATCACAGCGTTTCTCCTGCATGTGTTCAACTTATATGATGATGTTATAGCGCCACCTCTCATTAGCCTCATGCTAACTGGCTAACAACAACAACAACAACAACAATGTGACGTCTCTGTTCGTCTCCATCTGGTTCCGTTCATCTTCTTCTTCCATCTCATGCTCCATGTCTTCCTCTCTGTGATGGTGTATTTCTGTGTCAGCGTTACAGCTCCACCTACAGGTCTAGAGGACGTACTACCGCGGATTCCCTACATTTGTGCGAACACATGAGTTTCTGGAGACGATTCTGTGTGGACGGAAAACGTTTTTAAAACAGTTCCTATTTTTGTCTCCGTGTGGACGTGTCTTAAATGAAGACTTTCTCTTTCCTTTTCCGTGGGTTGAGCCTGGTTGTGCAGGACGGGCAGGGGTCTAAGAAAGGAAACTTGTTGTTGACATACACATGTCATGGGACACCTGCTCAAGTCTTTGAGGAAGGATAGAGTTTCTTGTGCATGTGTGTGAATGCAGTGTGTGTTTTTAACTTCAGGTCATGTGTCTGAGAGTGCATCTATGTTGATTTAGGTGTGTGTGTGTGTGTGTGTGTGTGTGTGTGTGTGTGTGTGTGTGTGTGTGTGTGTGTGTGTGTGTCTTTCCAGCAGCCGTTAACAGTGCGGCAGCTTGGATTGTTTCAGCTGTGGTGTCGCTGTTGCTGTGTGTGTCAGTCAGAGCCGACCGGCGTCCTGTCCCGCCACCGTGTCTCCGTCCACTGCTGCAGCGTGTCACACCTGTTCTTGTTGTGACGCGGTCTTCCTGTCAGCGCTGTGGCTGCTTTACGTTGTCTACGACAACA
>CAAKHB010002318.1:0-16666 GCA_901007665.1 Aeoliscus strigatus
GCCTTCACTGCTGCTGCCACTAATGTTGCCGTCTTGTTTTCTGGTTGTTAAAACGTGTGTAATGAAACAGCTGTGGATTCAAACGTGCGGCACGAGGGAGGCGTGCCTCGGCTCTTTGTCTGTTTTCATTTGGAGTTAAATTCACGGCAGAACAGGAGGTGGCTCTCACCACACAATTGTGTTTATCCTGATGATGCGATGCAGCTCTGTTCATTATGGTTAAAGGGAAAGTTCCACAGTTAATTGTTTCTCACCAGTGGCGAGGAGCGCAGCGGCATGACAGGCTGTTAGCACCTCTGTCGCTCTCCTCTTGTTTGATGTGGAGAATTCCTTCCTTTTCTCCCTTAGAAAATGAATGATCAATAAAGTGAAGTGATGCGCAGACAGCAACTCCAGGAGGACAAGGACCTGGAGTCAGCGACGGGTGGTGCTCCCTCCCAGCGGACCCCTGCCTTCCTTTAACTTTTGAGCTCCTGGTGAATATTTGAAACACGGCTGTTGAAGAGACAAAGCACTCAGCGGTAGCAGCAAACACCACAAGAAATCCACCAGAGAACTCATCTGTTCTTATCAGCAAATTTCCGCAACACAAGCTCTGGTGTTTGTCTTGGTGATTTTGTTAGCATAGCATATAGCTTAGCATTTCAATCTAGTGCTATGAAGACGTGGTTGCACCTCAGAAGGATTCAGCATCCTCCTTATCCACCATTCAACAGTTAGCATGTTTGTCGCTGGATATGTCACCCAGCCACAGACATGCCCCACATGGGTACCCATCACCAGCTCGCAGCTGATTGGTCAGGATGTGAACGATGGAAGAGGTGGAATCTTCTAGAACCAACCTGCAACGAGGCACAATGGGACTGTTCAAACCGCTGGAACGTTCCCTTGAATCTTAGTTGGACTGGACGTACGCTGATACGTGTCAATATGTCAAACAGGAACTTACCGCACTACTTGTACCCAGACGTAGTCATGGGCAGCTCCGCCCACTGACGGCACTTTTGCAACATAAACGTGGTTTGAAGTGGAAGACCACTCCCCGCCTTTCCAGAGTCTCCGGTTAGTGAAGACCAACGGAGTCCAGAGCAACACCGTCACCTAATAAACCACAAGTCCATCTCAAACTGCAGAGGGCGCCACCGTATGACTTCAGCACCAAAACGCTTCAGCTACATTATTAATGTGAAAACGAGTGATTTCTCTCTTCATTGAAGTGCTCTCGGTTTCCTGCTACGACGGTGAAGAATCAGATGTCAGGAACTATTACCACTCACAAAAAAACAGTCTCTGTTCATGTCTGGAGCCCACGCACCGCTAATGTCTCATAGTATTTGCTTCTTTCATCATTTTCACACTGGAAAAAAAGAAAACGTCAACTTGGAATTTCTTTCAAGCTGAGCCAATCCATTCCACAGGGGTGCCAGGTCCTTGGCGCATACAGAAATATGTTACCGGACTGTTTACCAGCAGGGTCGATCTTTTAATACACACACTGATTTGATTCCACTCACAGTCCTTTATCTCGGTGCCAAATGGCGGTGAGAAGCAAGCCAACAAATCTGCGTCTGCAAATCTTATCTCTGTCTGCCATGGGGCCAAACGCAGCATATTAACGTTAAAACGCCACAATAATGGCTGCCACACACTGCACATCAGAGATCAGAGGCAGCGTGACGGAGTGAAGGGAAAATAGAAAACAAAGGAGGGAGAATAAGGAGGCAGAGAAACAAATGAGGAGAAGACAGAAACAGAGGAGGAGGACACCAAACAGGACGGGGGACGTGCAGCTGAATTAAATGTCTTCAGTTCATCATTCTCCATTCAGACTGCTGACTGGTTGTTCTGCAGGCTTATCACACTCTCTCATCAGCCAATCAGAGGGCTGATTATGAGTCCTCAAGTAACTCCAGGAATTAGATTGTAAAAAATCATTGAGGCCAAAATAGGCTTTGAATCGAGACAGTGTGGACCAGGTGGATGCTAACTGCTGCACACACAGAAGAAGACGATGAAGACGAAGAAGATGATGATGAAATGAAGAAGCAGCAGCAGCAGCGACACCGAACAACAAGCTCACAACGGAGAAGAGGCGGAGGTGTGAGCAAACGAACGGAGCAAGTGTTGTGACATCCGCTGACCTTTGACCTCTCAAGCCCAGTCAAGACCAGAGACTCAAGGCCCAACAGAACGGTTTCAGCAACAGTCAACAGTCTGAACAGGCTTGTTGCTCCTCATTGCTGGTCGGTTGTAGAAGCTCCAGAGGATTGTACCTGTTCACTGTGATAATGGGTCACACTCCGTTCTCCGGTGGGTTTGTTGTGATGCTCCACTTTACGGCACGTCGCACCACACAGTTTACGTGAGGTAAGACCTCATGTTCGTAGCTTGGAGCCTCAGTGGGAATTGAATAGTTGCAGGTGAACGCTGCATGTTTCCAATTGTTGTGTCTGAACTGGACCGATTAATCAGCGCAATAATCACTAGAAGACTCCATTACTAGATTGATCACTAGCTGCAGTTGTAGCCGGACTGAAGAAGAGGGCGGAGCTGAAGCTGATGTGACTCAGATATTTTCATTTCCGTCATCATGTGGAGCTGCTGGGAGTTCTCAAACTTCTCTACAGAGACGGAGCGAAGGAACTCATCAATGGGAAGCCGGTTCTTCTGTAACCGAGCAACAACGGGCACATGAGAGGTCCCAAATTGTTTGAAAAAGTAAACAATGAAATAATTGTTGGTGGTTTTGGACTTGTGAGAGGAGAATGATCTGGTTCATGTGAAGACGAGCTTCACGTCGGTGGTTCGGCTTCGGCTTCGGCTTCTCGAGCTGCGCTTAGTTGTCATGAATGAAGTTATCACAGACGAGCTCCGGCTCACAGTTGCCGGCTTTTAAACCGACAGCAGAGATTTTCCTAAGCCGCTTTGTTCACCAGAAGTTCACTCAGCTCGTCTCCACGGAGACTCTTCTGACACGGGCGCCGTGAGCTGCAGATGAAGTCCTGACTGACGTCTGCATTTCAGTTTATGAGCTTCACAAATCAGGTCAGCGCTCCGTTGAGGCTGGAGAAGCTCTGGGAGCTGCAGGTTCTATCACCAAGCCCCCACACACAGCTCCTCTTCGCTTTAATAACCCACCGCTGATCAAACTCTCCAGGAAACTCCCCACACTGATTCCGTCCTCCATCAGCATGTCTCTGCCTGGATCTTATTCCTTCTTTCCTATGAGTGCCGTTCAGCTGAGACCCCCCCCCCCCAGTGGATCACACTGGGACCTTCTGCAGGTTCTCACCACTGCAGCCCTCTGGCTACAAGTCTGACTGAAGTCATTTATGCTTCAATCTCCTTCCAAACACCTGATTGTGGCCTACATCAGCCTGATGGAGCATTAGACTGCTCTGTGTTTTACATCTCAGGCTGATTCATTTCCATTATCATCATCAGATTCTCAGAAATTACTAGAGGAAGTGATTTCAAATGGAGGTGAGTTGCAAAGTTCCAGCGTCTCCTTCATCACAGACGTCACACTGATTCCTCCAGCAGTGTACATCAAGTTCTGCTTTCATCCTGGTACCTCATGAACCTTCCTCAGGGGACCAACCCTCATCACCAGGTTCTGAACAGTAACTTGTCAAGTGTGAAACAACACAGGGCGTTTCAGTGAAGCTGAAGGACAAATGTTCTTAACAATGTCCAGCTGTGTTTTTCATCAGAACCACTCCACCCACAGCTCCACCGAGGGCTTTTTGGTGAATATTGATGGTAGTTTTAACCTGTACGTGCTGAGAAAGGACAGAAACAACCTCTGACTCGTCTTCAAACAACTTTGAGCCAAATTGGCGCCACTGAAATATCCTTAGTTTAGGTGGTGTGATTCGCTGGGTGTCGGCGATTCACGCAGAGAAAAACGCAACGAGGGGATCAACTGAGTCCACATCTCCGGACAGACGAGTTCAGGAGTCTTCAGTTTTCTGATCATTGTTGAAACCTGGTCCCAGAGTGACTCAATGAGAAGACAACTAGTGCTGTCAATAGATTTAAGAACATTGAGTGATTAATTAATTACAGATAATACTGAACCAATGTAATGAATCTCTTTTTTAATCTGAGACAGACCAGCAGCACGTAGCACTTGTTGCTGGTGAAGTTCTGTGGTACTCAATCTGCCTTTGTAGCGACGCTGTTGGGTGAATCCTCCACCAAAATCTGAAGTTTGTTTTCATTTTGCTGCTTTTGGTCGTCACTCTCGTCCTGAGCGGTGGCTTGTACGAAGGGGTCATGAATGCAGTTTGTGACATCTCTGTTAACCCCTCGTCTTCCACTATGTTTATCAGTCTGCAGTTCATCGCTGTCCACTTGGTAAGAACATTCGTTAGGCTGTCGGTCGCAGACTTCCTCATACACGAGTGATTGACAGTTTTATGTATTTTAAAAAAAGAAGTTTAGTTAACGATAACTGCTACACAATTCATGCCTCTTTTTCTGCACAAACAACTTCTAAAACGCATGTTTCTCCAGTGGAGTTATGATCAGCAGGCAGTGGTACCTCTGCACACCTATCCAGGAGGGAACGCTTGATTTGCATATGAGAGCGAGCGCTTGTATGTAGAGACAGAAAGGCAGAGGGTTATTATAATTCTCTGTGGATTCCTGGAATACCAATAAGACAGCACATTCTCCCTGAGAGGACTCAGAACCCTCTGGAGAAGATTTACATGCTGCCAACACCCATTAATATGTCAGCACAGAGATGCACATCCTTTGAGGTCAGAAGCGCTTCATTTCTTCAACTTAAAGGATCATGCAGGTCACATGTTCCTAAAGCAGTGGGAGGAATACTGGGGGTTGGGGGGTTCTGCTGCACCATGGACCCGTTCATCATTCAGCTTCTACACAAATGGTACACACACACACACATGCGCACACACGCACATACACATACACACACACACACAGGATGTGATCATTCTGAAGGTTAAATGATGTCAGAGGTCCAAACAAGATGTTCTGAGGTATGAGTATGTTTGTGTGTGTGTGTGTGTGTGTGTGTGTCTGGTTTCACAGCCGCTGTGACAGACTGGATCCAGCCAAGACGTTTCCTGAGTGCACAAACATTCCCAGTGGAAAACTGGAGTTTCCTCATGGAGCAAAGCAAATCTGGTTGGCTGCTGTGTGTGTGTGTGTGTGTGTGTGTGTAGGCACACTGTGTACACTCCTGAAACCTCCCTCATGTGCAGTGAAACACATCAAAGTAGAAGAAATCAGCAGCAGCTTTTCCTCACACACATCATGAACGCACACCTTCTGAAAACCTCAGAGGTCACATGACCTCCAACAACACCCACAAAATCACAAAGACACTATTTAAAATATGCAGAAAAACACAGTATTGCCATGTCTCTAATGTAAGATGAGGGTATGAAAGAAAAAGAATGTGATTGATTATCTGCCAACAAAGACATGACGTAAAACACCACGGATGACGTCATCACTCACGCGCAACTTCATGACCAATGACATGCGTCAAGTGACGTCACAGAGCGTAGGCGCAAACCAATCAACAGCAGGTGGAACAATCAATAAAGAAACAATCAATCAACCAATAAATGAACTCACTGGTTCACAAGTTCTGCTGAAGGTTTGTATCCGGTTCATGTTCCAGTGACTCACTGAAGTCCACAGGGTTCTACAGAAACCGGTCCATGAGTTCGACAGGAACCGGTCCATGGATCCTCCATGAGTTCGACAGGAACCGGTCCATGGGTCCTCCGGGAGTTCTGCCCTGAACGTTCCGATGATCCGATCACGCTTACACGCGGATCAAACAAATAGGTGAGTCCCGCCCCTCATTCAAATCAACCAATAGAAATACGCGCAGGCGCCGCGTGCGAAACAGAGCTGCGTACGTGTCCACATACGCATGCGCGTGTAGCCGCAGAGGCGCAGGTGCACTCGCAGAAAGGAAGTTACTACTACTGCACGAAAAACGACTACTACTGTTAGATACTGCTAGCACTACTACTCCTACTGTTAAATGCTTCTGGTAGTACTAGTCGTACTGTTCAGTGCTTCTGGTAGTACTAGTAGTAGTGTTAAATACTTTTGGTAGTACTGTTAAATACCACAGGTATTACTAGTAGTACTGTTAAATGCTTCTGGTAGTACTAGTAGTAGTGTTAAATACTTGTGGTCGTACTCCAGCTCCTGTCCTGTCGATCCCTCGTCCCATCATCCCCTCGCCCTCTTCCCTGTCTACGTCAGCTGATCTCCTACATTCTCACATCTCCGTTTGCTGTCGCTGTCGTCTTGGCTGTCAAGGAGCGAAAGCACAGAGCGATGATGTGCAGCTAACAGACAGCTGATCCATTTAACGGAGAGGAGGAGAGTGTTGACACGGCCCCCAGCAAATCTGCTGCACTACAGGGAAATTAATTAGCTCGGGGACTCTCTGCAGCTTCATATACTTTGCACACATTCAACTTCTCACTGCTTTCCTGTTTGACGTTCTCTCCTCATCCATCTGTCACCTGGTTTCCTGCCAACACATTTATTACATTTCCAATCTGAGATGTCAGACGCGAATCGCTGACGTCTGAGTCCATTTGAGCCACTTATAGGAGTCAAGTCACCGCCAGTGAAACACACAATCACTGCTTCTTCTTCCTCTGTAACCCATACATTCACACTAGCATGGAGTACTCTTTGCTGAGAGCTGAGAAGTTTCACTCGTCACACACAAGTTGCCAGGTTCAGGTTACCGTAATGACAGCGACATGGCTGTTCTCAACTTTCAAAGGTGTTAAAGGGTAAAAAGAAATGTTTCATTAAGGAACCAAGAAACTAAAACAGACATAAAACATAAAAACAACATAAGAATGACAGAATAAGATAATAGCAGAAGGTTTCAGATTGAGATGGATGTTAAACAATCATCTGAGTGAACCTTAATAACGTGCATTGAGATTTTCTTTCTGAAAAAACAGGAAACTTTTTGAAAGAAGGGTGGCGACACAGACGAGTCAAAGATGAATGAAATGAAGATTCAGGTTTATTTGTCATGTGACAAATGAAATGACTAGAAAATCCAATAAAATACAAATAACAACAATACATATCGGAGGAAAGTAGAAAAATGAGTGGAAATTGCTCACAGCAGATAAAACAAGTGAACGGATTAATTGTTTGTCTCATGGTTGAGTCTGTGGAAAACAGTTCCATCGGTCGGATTAACACTGTGTTCCACCTCAATGGATGTACGAGTCAGTAGTTGGAGCGCCACACACACGCAGTCCACCAAAGTGTGAGCGGTGTGGGAGACGTGTGTGTGGGGCTTTACTTATGTTGATTTTTATATTGTATTTGTGTGCTCACACAGAATTTTTTTCAAAAGTGCTATAAAGTCGCCACTGTCACTGTTATTGTTGTCATTAGCTGAAAAGGGCCAGGAAGAGATGGAAGAGAAGAGCAGGAGGAGAGAGATGAAGCAAAGTGAAGCAGGAACTATCAAAAATAGTGTCAGGTACAGGTGCAGTGTGCAGGAGTGGTTTTGCGACATGTTTCTGCATAGAATAACAGTACACTAAGCTTGCTAATCTTCAGTATCACTGATGTTCTGTTCATGCAGTACAAAATGCACACAGGAGTGATACAGGGGCATTCCTGCTATTGGCTACAGAAAAGGAGATCTTGATGATATTCAGTAGTACTCGTATGATATTCATTGAATAAAAGGCCTAAGCAAGCTCCCAGGCTGAATTTTAATCCCAGCCCATCCCTGCTGATCAGGTTCATCGATCAGACCAATGAGCCGCAGGAGAAAAATGGCTGGAGACAAATATGAGAGGAGCAGCAGCGCAAGGAAGACACTCCGCAGAGACAAACAGCTGGAGTGTGTCAGATGTTTCGTTTACCCGCCACTTAACCTCCTGCCTCGCAGCTGCTGCTGTGAGTGGAGGTTTACTGGTGGATTGTGCTCAGGTGCTCCGTCAGCTCTTGGTGTTGGAACTGCAACAACTCATCAGGATCACATGTGTCAGAAAGAGCCACCAGTTTGTGACCCGCACGAAGAGAGGCAGGACAAGAGGCTGTCAGTCATGTTTTATGAAACCTGACTTTAGTTTTAATCAGACAGTTTTTCTGGAACATTTTATTTCATCTTCATTCATCTTCTCCTGCTTGCTCCGGTTACAGGTCATTTGTTGTGCTGGAGCCAATCCCAGCTGGTGGACACGCCCTGGATGAGTTGCCAGCTCAAGGCTACATGAGGGACAGACAACCATTCACACTCACATTCACACCTACGGGCAATGTAGAGTGATCAATTGACCTTAGCATGCTTTTAGAGGTGAGAGAGAACACAGTGAAAACCCATGCAGACACTGGAAGAACATGAAAACTACGCACAGAAAGATCCTAGGCCAGGAAATGAACTGGAGGGAACCTTCCTACCTTTGAACCACCGCCCACCGTCTGGAACATTTTATGTTATTTTATATTATTTTACTTTAAAAAAATCTATAAAATAAAGCCCCTCATACCTCTGGAGTAATTTTACTCATAAAATGTTGTTGATTTGATATCATTACTCAGTGACACTGGTTGCTAGGCGATCAATAACGTACCTTCATCATGTGATGGTGACGCGACGACGGTTCACGTGAAGGCTGCAGCTGCAGAACTGTGAAGTGCACACACACACACACACACGGTTAGTGTCTCTTTGATGGACAAATAAATATGACTTTATTACAATCAACAGAATATAATAAAAACAGACATGAGGGTTTGTACTTCATTGGAATTCATCTTAGTCTTACAAGACAGCAAGCAGTTTCAGAAGTCTTTGTTTTCTGAATGGAGTCGTATCGTCTCCATTCCGTTCAACAAACCACCACTGACCCATTTTCAAATGCTTGGGATTCTACAAACGCAGAGCGTGATAAGCAGTGCGGCTGCTAATGGGATAAAAAAAGATGAATTAATAGGTATTAAATTGCTGTGTGTATCTTCAGGGATAAATTAATGTTGACGTTTGAGTCTCTGGACGTGTTCATTCGACACTTTTCTGCTGCAGACTCACAGGACGTTATTAATTCTCTTTCCGTTTATCTGGAGTGAATTAACATTATTTGTTTCGCTGCTCACGGTTTCTCGCAAATGTCTTGGTTGGGGAATGAATGAAGACGCTGGTCCCATCACGGTGGAAAAACATTTGCTACATGAAGAATGTGACGACTTCCAACAAATATCTTTTTTTTAATTTCAATTTCAATTTAAATGTTGACTGGTTTAAATGGATAGCATCATGCTAGCATTAAGTTAGCATCAAGCTGACATGACGAAACATTTGGCAAGTAGCAGTTAAATGAATTTGTGGTCTGGCATATGGGTTCATGTGTGGAAATGTAGGAAATGTTTGTCACAGCGTCCTGTGAAGCAGAGAAGCAGCTCTGGGCGACGTTCAGTCAATATTAACATTTAATAATTTCCTAATTAACCATTTAGTATTTGTTATCGTTGCCAGAGAGAAAATGGCTTTTAATGTCCCATTGCTGCAGGAGCATGAAATAATGTTTATTTGATGAGTCGCTGTGCCCCCCAGGACACACACACACACACTCAAACTCATTTAACACTGATATCTTAGAAAAGTTGACTCTGAGCCCATGTCCTCACGGAGAGAAGTTCAGGTGAATCACTAGTGAATCACTGGCGCTCGTTCTGGAGCCTGAATTTGTTTTGCGTCACCTCTCATAATTTCTAAAACATTGCCTTACTGATAACTACCTTCATTTCATGAACAACTGGACTTGTGTTGTTCGGTTTCTTCTGAATGAGCTGACACACAAAGACACTTGTATTTCCTGCTGCGCCTTTATTTTGAAACAATCCCTGGTTCTCCCTCTGGTTTTCTCATTGTGATTCGCTCACATCCTCATTTTATTCACCCATTCATCTTCTTCCACGTATTCCTGTTACGGGTCGCCGTTGTGCTGGCGTCAGTCCCGACTGGGGGATGTCAATGGGTAGATGGTGGGGCACAGCCTGGACTAGTCGCCAGCTTATAGCAGGGCCACATGAAAGACACACAAACATTCACGCACACACTCACACCTATGGGCAATTTAGAGTGACCAATTAACCTCAGCATGCTTTTGAAGGGAGAGAACCCATGGGGAGAGCATGCAAACTCCACATAGAGTAGAGCCAACAGTGCCTATGCCTGTGAAGCAACAGTGCTAACCAACACAACATCGTGCCCATCCTCATTTTAGTCAACAGCAATTGAAAATGTTTTATCTATATAATGAAAAAAACAAAGCACACTTTGGCGTCCTGATAGCTGCATGCTACTGAAGGTTTTATTTCTGTATAGAACTCAGTGAAGAATTAAACATTTAAAGGATGGAAGAGCTTCACGTGACGCAGCTCCACTGGAGACGAGTGTGGAAATGAGATTAACTGTGTGAGGTGTCACTTCAGAGCGACGCGTCTTTACTTTGAATTTTTGGTTTGAACCTGACGTGTCCTGATGGAAGTGTGTGTGTGTGTGTGTGTGTGTGTGTGTGTGTGTGTGTGTGTGTGTGTGTGTGTGTGTGTGTGTGTGTGTGTGTGTGTGTGTGTGTGTGTGTGTGTGTTCACAGCAATGAAGCTTAATTATGTTTATTTTCTGAGGGAAAATGTGTTTCATGAGTCAGCAGTGGAGTTGGGTCAGTCTCAGTTCAGACAGTGAAACAATTTAACTTTAATGAAAGTTTTGGAAATGTACATTTGTTAGAGGGAAGAGGACGTTCCTCGGTCTGACTAGACGGACAACGCTGAGATGTTCACTCTTCTGCTCTATGTCACTTTTCACTTTCAGCAAGTGAAGTCCCAAATGCACTGCGGCAGTTTATACGAATACAAGGTACAACACACTCAACGGGATCAGAAAGCCTCACAAATTACATCATAGCAGCATTCTGAAGTAATAATACTCACCGCACACATACATGCGTCCGTTCCGAAGTGTTCCGAAGTGTCTCATCAGTCTTGTGCAGCAACATGAGACAGAAGGAAATCTATGGAAAAAATCAATCTGATTGCCAGTCAAACACACTCTGACCTTTGACCTCAGCCTGGTGTGCGACTGCAGATGCATTCTGATCAGACCGACAATGACCTGATGCACGTCACCAGTTTGTTCCTGTGATCGTTCTACTTCAAAGTCTGTGTTTCACTGCTGTGGCGACACACTGCTGCATATTGACAGTGAACGTTCCTTCAAACAAACTTCACTCACAGGAGAATAATTACGTCTTTGCATCACTACTGCGGAAGTAAAAGTGTGAGATAATGTTTAAATAGGCAGCGTGAATCAAGGTGTTGTGTTCCCGGAGGGAAAGAAGAAAGAAAAAAGGGAAGAAAAGGCTGCTGAAACATCTGGCAGTAACATGTGAGAAGGTGAAGCAGCAATCAGCTCAAAGTCGGAATGAAAACAAAGAAAAAACATTAAGAAAATAAATACACGTGCATCTAAAAAAATGGAATTTCATGGAAAGTAGTTTTTGCCAAGAACATTTTTGGTTTAATGTCAAGCCTTCAGCTCTGTATCTGAATTTGGTGTCAGGTTTGAGGAAAATATGAATTCTGCAGTTTGAATACCTGGAATCTGAGCTGTATTTCATAGTCATCAAAATTGGGAAAAAAAAAGACAGTTTGAATGAATCTAAGAGATACTGTTTGAACGTTTTACTATTTGAATTGAATTACTTAGAACAAAATAAACATTTCCGTGATAATCTATTTTTTGAGTTGCACCTGTACGCAAAAAATCATGTTGAAATTAAAATATTATTCAGCCTCCGTTTAAAACTATTCTTTTCATTAATATCACCAGGACGTGTGCCATCACATTCCTGGCGGTATGTTCCATAATGTCCATACGTGGATAATTAAACCAAGCCTCTCCAGAGATCTGTGTTCTCAGCCGTAGATATTGTCCCTCACATTCCTGCCTATAAGCGCATTCCAGTCTCAGGAGGAAACAGCCAATAAAATCCTGGTTTGGAGGAAGACAAGGAAAAACAAACATTCTGCTCGTATCTGTCACTTAACTTCTCTCTTGTGTTTCTTTTTTTTTCTGGATCAATAAGTCTGCCCAAATCCCACTGTTAGTCTTTTTATTTTTATTTTTCAGGCAATACATGTGGGAAAAGTGTTTTCAAAGGCCGGACCGGGGGAGAAGAACTGCAGTAATTATCAAAACAACATCCTCCCGATCCCAGCGGAGGTGCCGAGTTGTAGAAGATTGGATGTGGTTGACGTGGGAAGACGGGATTTTCTGCAAACCCACTGCAACATGTCCTCTACTGTACCCACAAGGTTGTCTGAATCCCAGCGGCTGCAGCACAAACTGAACTTCCCACAGCTTCACTCACTCACGTTCTCCCCAGAAATCAAATTAATTGGATCTTGGCGATGCAGCAGCATCTGTAGCAGCAACTTTACTGCCTTGACCCGTATTTACAAGTCTCTTGTGTCTCTTCTTGGAACTGTTTTAATACCAGAAAGATTCTGGTGAAGAAAAATAATCTGAAACAAAAGTGAAGTAACATGTAGCTGTGCAGATGGACTCAGGCCTATGAATGAACCTCACACATCACGAACATCATCATCATCTCCAGTGCAGGGGTGTGACTGAGGAACCTGGAGAAGCAGAGCCAGACAAAGAACAATGTCTCCTTAGGTTTAAAGGTTTTGTTGAGGAAAGATAAGGAGGATCCAGTGTTTCACCACGGATAACGTCAAATCATTCGCTGCATCGAAGGAGAAGAAATACAGATGAAAGTAGTTACCGGTGGACTTTGCCAGAAAGTTTATTTCTTTTTTATGATGCAAAAATGGTGCCTGCAGGTCGTTGCAGTTTAAAAAAAGCCTGACGAGTCGATTCACCAGCCGACATGAGGCCTGAGGGGACGGATTCTGAAGTAATGACCTGCCGGCAGAACATTAACGGCTCTATTACGCCGCTGTTTAGAGCCTCATTAATCATTCATTACAAGATTCAGCAAGGAGCATTTGTACACCCCCAAAAAAATCAGCCTTGTTTTTTAAAAGACGTGTATGATGATAAAAACAACAACAGCAGTTATGTGTGTTTCAGAAAAGGAAATCTGTGTTTTATGTTACAAACACATTCACTGAGCGTTGGCGGATGACTTTGTAAGAAGTATGTTTTCAGTAGCATCTGGCCAGGAGGTCAGAGGTCATCACTCATAGATGGATTCCCTTCACATCGTCACTGATCCATTGCATCATGTTACAGCCCATCAACCTGTTGTGATAGTTCACTGAGAAATGTCATTTTGTTCTTATTTCAACTCATTGGCTGTATCCAAAATCACTCCCTACTCCCTACATAGTGCACTATATAGTGGATACGCCATTTTGTAGTGGTGTCTGAGTCCTTAGTGAGCATCCATATATCCTACATCCACTCATAGTTTCACACAATGCACCGCGAAAAGTAGTGAACAACCGATGGTCACTATAGTCGATATAGACCATAACGCATTGCAGTAGCATCAACAAGAGACAGCAGACTGCGTCGTGTCTACAGCTTCCCCAGGAGGAGGTGTAGTCTGACCACAGGAGTCTGACAGGTAATTTATTCACGCAGAGAAAAAAAAAAATAGAGAAACGGTAAAAATACGAGTATAAAAGTTAACAGTAACATTACAGGATCGACCACAAAGAATCAAATTTGAGTTAATATTTGTCAACAGCAAATGTAATTTCTTTGTTATTTTGCATGGGAATATACACTCAGTATAATATCATGCATCGTACATATGAATGTGTATACATACGTATTGTTATATCTATTATCCGTGGGACTTCCATGACATCTATGCGACAGCGATGATGTAAATAAACGGCGCAGACACTAGTGTCCTAAATCGTTCCCTACTCCCTATCCACTATATAGTGTACTCAGTAGTGAGTTCACTATGTAGTGAGTAGGGGATACGGAGTAGGGAACAATTTCGGACACAGCCATTCACAATGTCCTGGTAGCTGAGGGCGAGCTGTGATTGGTTCAGTTCTGAAGTGTGGCCATATGAACCTTACAACCTACACCAAAGTATGCTAGCATGAATACAGTGCTGGGGATACCGTCGGTGTTATAGAGTTAAGGAAATGAATCCACGTGTGTTAGTCTTGCAGAGCTGCGAGAGAGTGACATCGTCAAATACTGCTGTTGAACGCCGGTGTCGAACACTAGTGATCAAAGTGTGTGGATGAGCAGAGACAGGCGGAGGTGGACAGAAGAGCCATCAACAGCATCTGAGTGTTGTGAACTCAGCTCACCTTGAAGCTGTTAATGGATCGGTAATGAGAAGGGAAACGGACAAACACTTCTCGTCTAAGTGTGAGGCTCAATCACAGACGCCGGCAAATTCTCCAGAAGGTCGCTGCTTGGTCACAGCCTTGTTGGGAAATAACTGCGTGTGACAAGAAGGAAAACAGGAGGGAGGAAAGAGAGAGGGACAGAGAGGATGAAGTAGAGGAAGTTAGAAGGATTAACACCACCTCAAAAAGACATTTGATGCTTGGACGCTGGGATACATTATTGATAAGTTGTCTGTCAATTACGGCCACAGCTAATTTGATTACAAATGTCATTAGGGATTTAAAATACGCACTAATACTGAACACATCAACATCATGAAAGAGGCTGAACACTGTTACTGTAGATGTACGCTTTCCAGAAATGCTCGAAGTGCTGCACTCCACTTTCTCTGGCCAAGGTCAAGCATTGATTTAGGTTGCAATAACATGGCTAATAGCTAGCTAATAGAATTGTCATAACAAGATGGCTGCACCACATTTAGAACGTAAGCTAATTTACATTCTGTTACTTACTTGGAATCCATCTAGCATAAAGTTAGTGTGGCCATATGATGTGGTGGTCCTCCCTGCCACTGTATGTCACTGTGCCAGCGGTAGTGTGCGCCGCTGCTGAGGGACTGTAGGCATCAATTTTAGCAGGTGCCTGACCACGCCTCTTCCTTGGGTGAAGTGAGCGTGGTGGCTGCGAGCAGGGTTTGTGGGAGCAGCATGTACTTCGATATAATAACTTGGCCACAAAAGGTAAGGCACTTTGCCGTTGGCAGTTGGCTTTTGTGTGAGGCAGGACGGCTGGATTTAGAAATGTGTCGACGGCCGACCGAAGTAGAAAAACACAAATTTGAGCCCAAATATTTTCCTTGACATTTTGGTCAAATTTCATACCCCCGCTGGTGTCGACGGCTGACCAAAGTAGAAAAACACAAATTTGAGCCAAATTTTTGTCCTTGACTTTTTGGACAAGTTTTTCACCCCAGCGGCTGTCGATGGCCAACCGAAGTAGAAAAAAACAAATTTGAGCCAAATTTTTTTCCTACACCTGCGGGGGTTAGAAATTTGACCAAGAGGTCAAGGAAAAAAATTTGGCTCAAATTTGTGTATTCCTACTTCGCGCGACAGCTGCTAGGGTGAAAAATTTGACCAAAAAGACAAGGGATCAAAATTGGCTCAAATTTGCGTCAGTTGATGCCAGTCGGCCGCCGACACCCGCAGGGGTTTTAAATTTGACCAAATAGTCAAGTGATCAAAATTTGGCTCAAATTTGTGTTTTTATACTTTGCTCGACATCCACAGGGCTGACAAATTTGACCAAAGAGTTAAGGAAAAAAATTGGGCTCAAATTTGCGTCAGTTGATGCCAGTCGGCACCCCGTCGACACCCTGGCCTGGTTGTGGTCGCTTCCTGTCTCCCCAGGTGAGTCGCCGTTTTTTTCCCCCAATGGCTTGATGCACAGCTCTTTACGCAATTGTATTGTCTCCCTTGGGTACAACCATTGGCACATCGCGGCAATTGGCTTCAGAGGTGCAGGGTTCATCGCTGGCCGCCACCCACTGAATGCGGCTGCTGCTTTGCGTCTGCTTCACGGTTGCTTTGCGACTTTTTCGCGACTGCTTTGCTGCAGCTTCATGACTCACCGCTTCCTTTTTTTCTGCCACTCCTCTCCTCCTTCCTGCAGGACTGAGCCGCGGCTGCCCTGCCTGGTCCGCTGTCCCGGCGGTGTATGAGTGGTCCCCAGTTATTGTCTTTATTATTTGTATCGATTTGTATTTGTTTATTAATTCATCTATTTTGTTTTCTGTTCAGTTGTGTTGGTTGTACCTTATAACAATTGGTTTAATTTGTATTCTGTTATTCTGGGGATACAAGGGCATTTTAATATTTTAATGTCACCACCAGGATGTTCGGTAATGGTGGTTCCGTTGTGATTTACTAATTGTTCCTTTCTTTATTTGACAGGTGTTGGAGTCCAGGCAGCAGCTCACTTCCCTGGTAGTGGGTTCCGTTGTGCACTTCCTATTTAGTATCCTGTTTGCTGTGTTATGCATTTTCTTTTTTTGTATGAATTCTCCCGCCTTGGTTTTTACCCCTGCTGCCCTGGTAAGCTCCGCCCTGTCCAAATATTCTCTTTGAATTTTGATTTGCTGTCAAGGGCGTCTGCCCGGGGTTTGAGGACGGGTCCAAAGATGCAGGCACAGCACACAGAGAATCAGGATAGAGCCACCAGTAGTTTATTGCACAACCAGGTAGCACAGCAATGATGACACAAACACAAACA
>CAAKHB010002319.1:12272-39495 GCA_901007665.1 Aeoliscus strigatus
GTTGTCGGGCTATTGAGCTCATGCTGTGGAATGGACGTTGTGAATTTCAACTCTCTCTGCCATATACATTCCTGAGTTTCCACGGCAACACAATGTGCGACCACTATCACAAGGACATCTAAGGCAGCCTGCCATCCCTCATTCCTAAGAGTGAAAGAAAGAAGGTGATCTCTGGGGTGGTTTGACGGTGAGAGGGATAAAGGGGTTTGTTATGTTGAATATGGAAACAGGCAGGAATTCTGTTCTATTTTTATTTTCATCATAAATGGTTTACTTTAGTGTTTTTCATTAAGTGTTGTTAAATATTGTAATATTGTAAGTAAGGTTGGAATGTGTTTTATAACTATATTTCTCCACGTTGCAGAAGTGTATTTCATCTTCCTCTAATTTTATTTTATTGTATTTTATTTTGGTCCTGTCCAACAGTCTGGACATTCGGTACGGGAAGGAACACTGGAGCCCTTGCAGTCACACAGTTTTAGTTTATGGTAAAGAAGCTCCCCAGACTCTCCCAGGCTCCTCCAAGTTATGCTAGCCTGGCGACTCGTGGGTTTTGATTGTCGCCTAATAAAGACCATCAACTTGGTATATTGATATGATTGAACTGAATATCAACACTAAAGCTGAAAACTGACGCTTTAGTGTTTTTGTGTTTGTTCTTTTATCTGGGAAAAAAAAGATAAATGTAATGATTTCGTGAGATTCATAGATGTTGTCGATTAATTGAGGCATTAATGAGCAACTTACACATTTACACAGTCTGAGATGAGTTGCCAGCGTCTTTGTCGTCTTCTGCCAGCTTCCATGTTTGTCTTTTCTACAAACACTGACTTCTCCTCCTACTTTTCCTGCATTAACCTCTGTGGCCAGCGCGAGGCGCTCTGTCTCCCGTTCTTGCGCTCATGATTGTGACTGGTCTGCTGCCTCGGGACACACCTCTTATATGTTGATCGAGCTTCGTGGTACAGACCCCTGGTGACAATTCCTCCATCCACACTGAAAGTTCATTTTCATATTCTGTGAGGAAGCTTCTGCAAACCAGTGATTAGCCATTTAAGAACATCTGCAGTTTGCTGTGCAATAAGCCTCCATTCAGTCCCGCTCGTCAATACTCTGTGTACACAATCAAGCTTTATCAAGCCATCGAATGGAGCAGCTGTTTCTTGGGATATCACATCGCTGTTTCACACTTCAGGATGTTCTCACACTCAGCACGTTTGGGCCCTTTGCCATCTTTGTTCCTCCTTGTGTGGCATCTCCATGTTGCATGAGAAAACCTAGGGGGGGGCTTCTTCAGCAAACAGCAATGATCTATGGTTATTTGTGAGACTCAGCCTTCCTCTATGAGTCCTCTCTCCCATCACAACGAATATTATCACGTACGTAGCAGTTGGTGCTTTGTTCATGAATTCACTAACGGAGATCTGCGGTGAGAGGGACCTAATGCCACTGGTAAATACGGTAGACGGTAGATGGTAGATGTGTGGTCTGATGCGACAGCGAGAGAGATGGTCCTTACATCACCACAGAGGACCACAAATTGATGTTAACGTTGATGCCTCTTTAGCTATGAAATACTCCAAGAGGTGTGACTGAATGCTATTAAATGGCTTGATCTGATTGTGTTGTCGCTGTCTGGTGCCTTTAACAAATCTAAAGGCCGTTCCAGACCAAAGGTTCCATGCACAGATCAACGGTTGCAGCAGGTCTGAACTATTCCATTTCAATCTCAGTGCCTGTTGAAAGAATGCATGGGATCGACCTGTTCAATCACTGATAACAGCTGCAGTCCATCTTCACAACAGTAGCTTCACATCACAAAGTCAAATGCTACCACGTATTCGAAACAACAGTGTTTTTGTGTTACAGCTGTATTGCATGTTCCCCACCGGTCTCCACCACTCCAACCACGTCCACGCCTCCTGCACCAGCGCCTCAGTTCCACTGCAGTGCTCCAATCACGCGCTACCGCTGTCAGCACTCACACAGGTAAGAGGAAACCAGCCGTTTACCTAAACGGGCTCCTGTTAAGCGCTGTGCCGTGATGAAGACTGTGCGCAGCTGCGTCCTGCAGCAATCAGCGGCTGAGTTCCCATGCGTCCAGGGATGTCTTGATTCAAAACTTTGGCAAGCAAGCTGCCGCTGCAATACCCACAGTATACCTTAGGGGGCATGTGTTCGTTCCAAAGCCCGGTATCCAGCCCAAACTATGCCAACGCAGCGTACTCACATTCACATCAAGATAGCAAATTTGTGAATAAAACAGACAAAGAACTTGACTCAAAGTTAGATTGACGTAAATAATTTAAACTGGGGCGACACGGTGCTACAGTGGTTAGCACGGTCACGTCATAGGGAAAGCGGTCCCAGTTCACTTCCTGGCCTGGGATCTTTGTAAGTGGTGTTGTCATGTTCTCCCTCTGCGTGGGTTTCTCCCAGATCTCCATATTCCTCCCACCTCCAAAATCAGTCTAAATCAGGTGTGAATGTGAGTGTGAATGGTGGTCTGTCCTTCAGCTGGTGACTCGGTCATGTGGACCCTGATATTCACCCACAGACAACCGTGACCTGTAACCAGTAGAAGACAGAGAAGATGAATGAATGCATGAATAAACTGGTATAAACTATATATGTATGCGTGAATTCATTCATCCATTCATCTTCTCCCATTGCTCCGGTTACGGGTCGTGGTTGTGCTGGAGCTGATCCCAGCTGTCAACACCTGTCGAGGTACACCCTGGACGAGTCACCAGGAAGAGAAACAGGGACCTTCTTGGCGAAAGTGCTAACCACTGCACCACCGTGACGTCCATGTATGTATATATACATACATATGCGTGTGTATATTCATTCACTCATTCACCGTCTCTCCTAATTGAAGTGTCTTTTTCTAAATTAGACACGTACAGTCTGGACACGTTACAAAATGAGAAACGTATGATTGCGATCCATCATCTGTCTCCCTCTGTAATTGGTCCCAGTCCCCATCTAAAAGTGCCTCTTTACACAATCTCTCTGACTGTACACTGACGTTAAAAGACGAGCATGTCTTATTCCAGACCTCTGCTTTTTGTCCTTATGTTCATTTGCAAGACAATTGATGGAGACAGTGCTGAATTCCCTGCTACAAATATGTACAAAAAAGTCAAAGGCTACAGTTTGAGATATAGTGTTGAGGGGTTGCTGGTTTTGACACCTGTGTTTTATCTATCTATCTATCTATCTATCTATCTATCTATCTATCTATCTCTCTATCTATCCATCTATCCATCTATCTATCCATCTATCCATCTATCCATCTATCCATCTATCTATCTATCTATCTATCTATCATCTATCTATCCGTCTGTCTGTCTATCTATCTATCTATCTATCTATCATCTATCTATCTGTCTATCTATCTATTATCTATCTATCTATCTATCCATCTATCCATCTATCCATCTATCTATCTATCCATCTATCTATCCGTCTATCTATCTATCTATCTATCTATCTATCTATCTATCTATCTATCTATCTATCTATCTATCTATCTATCATCTATCCATCTATCTATCTATCTATCTATCTATCTATCTATCTATCCATCTATCTATCTATCTATCTATACTACTGACTACATACTACTGTACTGTACATACTATACTACTGACTGTTAGATGACTGAGAGTTTTTCATGATACACTATTTTGCTCAAAGTGTGTCTTGTCCATCTTTTGTCCTTCTCACAATTAGACGCCATCTGTCAATCATCGTTGGACATAACCGAAGCAGCAGTTGCTTTGCTGTCGTCTGCTCTGATGGACAGATGGCCTTATGTACTATTTAGTATGCTTCCCCAGATGGTTGCAGACATACTGTACTTGTGCGCCCCTCCTTGCTGTATTTTCATCAACTTCTACAGCTATTTCAAACACACGGCCTCCCCCCTCCTCTCGTCCCTGGAGGATCACCGTCCCCGTCCCGTATGGCTGCAAAAGGATATTCAATATTTCCCCTGACTCCTCAACATCTTGTTCCCCGAGGGACTGTCCTGGACCATAGGAAAGAGACAGCCATTGAATCATGAATGAGCACTCCTCAGCCAGTTATGCTCGCTTCCTGGAAAAACACAGACACTTATCCTCATTTAACTTTGCTTCTGTTATTGCAGCTCCAAATCTGCCAGCCAGCCATGACACATGAGCTCTTCCTTCATACAACCACACCACGTCATAGGTAGCATGTGACCATTGAGGAATTGTCATACAGGTATGCAAATACGAAACTTTTGGGTGGGATCTGTTGTTTTCAATGGAAACTTCACTGCTGCAGGGTTTGGTTAATAATTATGTGCTGAAATACCAACAATTCTTGGTATATTTGTTGCTAGTTGTGCAACATATAAAATTTGATTTATTACTGGTGATGGTTTTATTTTCATTTTCTGTGTAACAAGTGACTCGATAAGAGCACAAACTCCTCCGCTCCTGCAGACGGCTCACCTTTGGTGGCATGTGTATTCATGAGCTTCACGTTACTGTGCAGTTGTGTGTCAGGAAGTAATGACGTCATGTATGTAAGAGGCTCAGTTACAGCAGCAGATGCCCCGCTTTGTGGTGGAACTATAACCATGTCAAAGAAGGAAATGCACAACTCTTCTACTCTGTGAATTTGTGCGATGAGCTCTTTGGCATTTACCTTTGTGATTTGGTTAGCATAGCATTTCAAGCTACTGTGCTGAAGACATGGTTGGACTTCATAAGGATTTATCAGCACGTCATTCATTCATGTACACTTGTTTTATCTCTCATACTACTTCACTACTTTATCTTATCTCTCATGACAATTACATATGTGGATCATATGGAGTTTGTCCTCTTGGGTTTAGACCTCCTTCACTCTCCCGTGTCTACTATTAGTTGACTCCGTTTTGTAAATGCCTTTTTCTGCTTCTAAGAACTACTATGATCTGGTGTTCTTGGCTGGAAGCAGGAATGTGTTCCTCGGGCAAGGCCTCTCTCTCTTTTACACACACACACACACACACACACACACACACACACTCATCTTCTTGGTGGGCGGGCCGTGGGCGCGATGACTAAGCCAAGGTTGGCCATGTGCTGAAACATAATCCACTGAAAGCCAATATCCCTCCTGCCCACCTACCATGATTTCATCACTCAAACAGCACACTATCACAAATTAGTAGATAAAGGAATCTGCAACACTTTTAGAAGTGTTGAAATAAACGGCAACGGGATTATACCCACGATCTTATTCAACCGTTGTTGAGATCTACTGAACATCTTTACACAAAAACAATGATACTTTTGGCAGCTAAAGTGAATAAAATGTCTCCAGAATACAACCATGCTTGTACTGTGTAAAATCCCCTTCATCAATCTGCCAGCAGCATTCAAAGTGTCATTACACCTGAGTATTCTTATCAGGCGCCAAGAGATAACTTCGACCTATCAGAGCGATGAGGACGAGGGAAACATGGAGGGAGTTTGAGTATGCCCTGGGAATAGAAAAGAAGGGAGGATGCTTTCTATTTTTAGGTGCAGATAACATGAAAGAGGGGGCTCTCACTCCTCTCTTCCTCCTCTTTCCATCCCTCATTTCCCACATTCCTCCTTGGCACGTGCAACAGGGCAGCTCTGAGTGCCCTGAATACCAATAAGATGGAGGCAGCTGGATACTGGCAGGCTGACATTCTTCTGCTTTCGCTTGTCTGCAGGACAGAGACGAGACGAGGACTGAGTGTCTCACAGGACACACGCACACATCACAGGACACAACCGCCAAGGTAGACGGGAGACCCAGGACGGCACGCTGTTGGACGCACTTCCAGCTGATAGATAGACAGAGGCTTTAGTGTCAAGGAGATGCAATTCAAACCTTTTACGCGGTGCACAAAGTCACACAAGATCACAGGGTATTTAGTGTTAAGTCCTCTTCAAAGTACACACAAAATACACACATGCTCAATTCTATTCATGGTGATTAAATGTGGAGATTGCATCCCCAACATGGCCATTTGCCTCACTGCCAGCGTGCTCACGCTGTTCCATCACATGGTGCATTGCTGCATTCTATATTACAGGAAAGGAAAGCCAATATTAACAAATCCAATCAGTCCATCTCGAAGAAGAGAGGAATCCCCTCCCACAATATCCTAATGCATTGTAAACCTGACCTCATCCCTTTTCCACTCTGCTCCAGCTCAGATAAGAGACCTTTTTCATTTAAAGAGCACAGGTAGCACAAAAGAGAAGATAAGTTTGACAATACACATGTATCAATACACGGATCTGTGGTGGGGCTTTATTAGGAGAAGAGAAACACATGTTCTGTAACGGACACGCAGGCAGAGTGGAGAGGGGACGTTGGATAACGACTATTCCGTCAACGGCAGCAGCTTGAGTGTCAACAAGTATTACAGGTGGATTCAGTTCCAAGGAAGCTGAGTTCTAAAAGCCCCCTTCCTCCTGTATACGTATTTTCAAATCTGCAAAATCTGCTGTCACATTACAATGACGCAAATAATTCTGTCTAATTATCGTAAAAGTAATTGGCAGCAAATCATTCTAATGTTACAGTAGTTAAAACAGGTGACCTGTGTTCAAATATGGAAATGTTGTGTTGAGCTGCACTGTGTGTTTGCACACTCTTATGGATGGATGCTCAGAAACGTAGACGAGCACGCCCTCACACACAAGCACACTTATAGTCGAGTCAATGCCAGCTGGGGTGTGCCGGACACATTGTGCGAGTGTTTGAGATAACAGCCTTTGACAGCCTGCTGGTGTGGTTGTCATGGGGATACAAACACAACAGTCCCCAGCCACCACAGCTCAACTCAGACGGAGGGCAGAAGAAAGGACAAGCACCGCAGGAATGCCGTGGCTAAATTAACAATTAAGAAACCACGAGCTGCTGTCTTGGAGCCCAAACCATAAATCATCACTAATAATTCTTGTAGTGGACTTCTTAAACTCTGCAAACATTTTGCCAAGGGCGACTTTTGTTATCATTCTAAAATGGAACCAAAACTACCACATTGGCTGTTTGTTGGAGAATTATTACACTTCCTCACAGACCCAGCAGGCTGTTTGACACGAGTGTGTCTGAACCTGAAATAAGGACACAAGAAGGGAACGGTGAATGATAAACACCAGACTTTAGAGACGATGACTGATTCCCTTTTGCAATCAAATTGCAAATTGTCTCATTATACTATGCAGATACCGCAGCAGATAAAGCAGGTCTTCTCTTCATGTTGATATGAAGAGCTGTACTTTGGAGTTAATGGACAGTCTTGTACAGGCACGAAAGGATGCCTGGGTACATGAGTATCAGACGCTGAAGTGTTATTCCACAGCATACCTGCCACAGCATTTTCAGCATGATAAACCGAAATCTCCATATTGCCTCATTTTAGAAGTGAAGTGCGAACGAGAAGCTGCAGCAAGTGAAATCAAGATGGTGCTTGGTGTTTCGACTGATGTCTGTTTGCTGTGCTGAACTAATGGAGCGAACCTGTGAGCCTCGGTAGGCTGCAGGTGGAAGCTGAGCCGCACACTTTAATCTGCACGCTGAGAGCATTTGTGCGTGTGTATGTGTGTGCGTTGTGCCGCAGTGATCACTGTTTTAGAGAGAGAATATGTCTGTTTGGCAAATGAAATGTCTCCAACATATGAAAATGTACCCTCGGGAACAATCACTGTTTGACTTTAAATATGTTTGCTCTTACTAAGGTGGCACGATGGCTCTCGGTCATGGCAGACGTCACTGACTCCGCTGCAGCGGGACATTCAGGCCGATACTCTCACTTACAGTTGCAGTCAATTTGGATAGAAAATGCCACATTCCATGAATATGTGTTTACAGAGTGTCCGCAACAATACAATGAGTCAAGAGTGAATCACTGGGTACGGAGCGATGACTGTGCAGCAGGGTCGTAATACATTCCCCTGTTTTTCTCTCTGCGAGGATAAAAGCTGACTGGAGTGGCACGGCTCTGAGTCTCTGATGACTTCAAAGGGAGTCGAGGGATGTGAGAGGAGGGGACAGCGCTGGATGAGAGGAGGGGGGTCGCAAGAGAGCGAGGGGCATATGCGTGCAAGAAGAGAAAGTTAGCTTGATATTGCAAGTGTATGAGGAACATCAAAGACCTGAAACTGACAAAAAAAGGGGGCTGCAGAGTGTGGAGGGGGCAGTGGGTTGAGGAAAATAAAAGACATAGAAGTGGAGACGGAGAGCGAGAGACAGACACTGATCGAAAGTGGGTTGAAGAAGTGTCGGGAAACGTTTTAACAAGTCTGGACTGAAGCAGAGAGAGAGAGAGAGACGTGATTGGATGACTACATTCTTACTGCCAGCTGCAGAGTGGGGCGGTAATGCATGAAAGACTCTGAGTGGATAACAAGATTTCTTATTTCTGTTGACTGTTGAAGTCTCTTGACATGCAAATACGATTTGGTATTTGGCAATGATGTGAAGCTGCCATGAAATATACAGCGGTTGTTTTGTTCCACCAATTATTTTGTTTTTCGTTGGCACTGGCAAGAAGCTCTAGTGTGAATAATGTTAGATTGCTTTTGTTTCACACAGTGAATCAGTTGTGATCAATCATTATCTTTCTTCGAGCACCAATACATATTTATAGACTTAACCTTCACTTAACCCAATGACAGTTCTGGCTCTGTCTTTAACATTTTACAACTGCAGAGTTGTAGCAAAACGACAGAAAAGCTGTTTGAAATGGAAGAATTCAGTGAGCTCTCTGGAGTCTCCTGTTGGTGAAGACGCACCACAACGGTTCAGAGAAACATGAGCACAGGAGACGCCGTGTGTGAGGCAGAGAGGATGGTTGCACATGAAAAGGTCAGACAGAGGACAGGTGGTATCGAATACACCCCCATCCACCGTGACATTTCAGCCTGTAGAGGGCATCACTACGTATGTTCTCTACAGCAGTGGTTTAATTGCTCTTTCAATACGAGCGCAGCTGTCATCTTTTGGACAGTGTAGATGCTTGAGTCAGGCGGAAATTACCCGGAACCCAAAACCCGAACCCGAAAACACGGGTAGTTTGCAAACAACCCATCCTTCCGGATTGTATGGGTTAGGGTTAGTGCTAGCTAGATTGTTAGCTAGCTAGGTATTTTATAACGTTGATAACATTAGCTAGCTACCTAGCTAGATGTGGTAACATTTCACATTACCTAAAATCAGTAGTTTGCAAACAACCCAGGTACATTGCCCGTTTTTTCACACTACCCGTAACATTTATACATCAACAAAGCTTTGCTTAATTAGACAATAAACAAAGAGCACAGGACACAGGGAGGCCACAAAATTAAAAAATTCAGATTAAAAAAAAGAAACAGTATAGAACGGAGGGGTTGGAGCATCATACTGAAGAATTAAAAACAACGAGGGGATGACTAAGTTCTGTTTTGAGTCATAACAGCGTGAAGTAATCCATCTCTCTGTCCATGGCTCTTCACCTGAAAGCAGCAAGAAAATGGGATGAAAGAGAAGCTCCATACTGCAGCGGTGTGAGGGAGCAGCAGTCCAGACTAACCCCTTCAGCTTCCGTCCGCTTTGAATCACGACCCGAATGTCAGCGTCCGGCTCACGCCAAGGAAGTTACCTCACCCCTTACAACGAGAGGTGAGCAGAGCAGCAAATCAAAGCAGTCACATAACCTTGTTTGAGCTAATGAGACACATGCAGGATACCAAGTTTCCTCAATTTCCAAGGGTCCATCTAATACTTGAGGACACAGAGACAGGCGAGTGGAAATTTACAACAGAGAACGGTTATGACACTTACCACACATTGTAAATCAGGAGATGGAATGTAAACGGTGTACAAGATGTTTTTAAAGGATGCTCAGAGGAAAGAATACAGTAAAACTATTTCCTTTTTCCCTATTTCAGCAACTTTACTTTAGATCATCACACCAGAGGCAGAGGTGGAGGATTCATTCACAACTCTTTACGGGTTTTCCTGTAATCCCTCACTAAATGTGGAGTTGGAATTAAATGACCAGACAGAGACAAGGCCTGAGTCAGCTTCTATCTTAATGCCCAGGCTTCCTTCGACCCTTATATAATCCTAACAGACAGGGCTAAAGGCTCCAGCTGTGGCAGACACACACATACACAGAGGGGAGAGCTTAGAGCAAGAAAGCCACAAGTATCTTTTCTGTCTTTGTGATGCAGACCGGAAGGTCACCCAGTGATCTGTAGTGTCACTTCTTTTATCTGTCACTTCAATGTCTCACAGTAGATACCACAGAAATACAGTTCATCAGAAGAAGACAACAAACAATAAGAAAACAGACTATTCTAATTTCTAAATATCAGTCATTCAGGTCAATGACACATTAAAATGTGAACTCTGATCGTAATATTGAGAATATATACTATGAAATAATAACCTTACTTAAGTGACAGTGTTAAAGTAATTAATATTATTAATAGTATGAAGTAATTAAACTTAATTGGGGATTTCAACTTACAAATATCTTGTCAAGCAGCGTGTTTCTATTAGACCTGATCACACCGGTCTGCACAGTGCAATGACAATAAAGGCTCACTATTCTATTCTACAAGTAGAAATTCAGTGTAATTGTGTAAATAGTGTAATTGTGTAAATTCTTGTAAATATGTCAGAAAATGTCAGACTAGATTATTAGTATCTCTTCTCATGTCCGCATAGCCCGGGTCTCATGATTTAGTTTCAAAAGGAAACACAGGGTGATAAATATAATGCTTGTTTATTGTGTGTAATGACATTTCTGGTGTCTGTCCTTACTTTGTGGTTTACCACCAGCGGTATTTATCTGCCTTTTGCTTCAAACACCTATTGCGTTATAAGCTACAATTTAGCGTCAGTCTAATGAATCTGGCATCTTTCCAAGACACCACTTCCTCTCAAAGAAATGAGGGGATATAAATGAATACCGTCGGTACAAGTCACTGCCCACTAATTGGGATTTACCACAGACAAGTTAACACAGACAGAAAAGGTACAAATATGAGGAGGATTTGATTCGCCTCGAATAGTGCAATCTGTGCACGTCTCATCATGTCAAATGATGACGCTCCCAGCTCGTCAGATCACGACCCTGTCTCTCTCCCTTTGACACAAAAAGTAATCTTTTAGCATCTATGTGAGGCGCTGCAGGCTTTTAAATCGTCAACGCAGTCAGTCTATGACACACAAGCCGACAGTGAGCACGGCAAACAAACACAAGATCATACGTAACACAAATGTGATTGTGTCATTGCGGTGACAGTGATAACACTCTTTAACACCATCGCACCACAATCAAAAATATATTCATGGTTGTAAACATCATTCCTTTGTGATCTTTCTTAAAAATCGGACTCGCACGTTGTTGATGTGAGACGACTGTGCTAACCACTACCCCACTGTGTCGCCTGGTTGTAAACATATTTTCCAATGTGATATACTGTATATATACTGTATATACGATACATGTTTGACTTACTGTATATTTTTGGGTACATTGGGGCTAATGGTGATGACGGGCGTGTTGCTGTCAGTTGTCAGTTGTGGGGGGCTGTGACACAGCTTGTGATCACATATACTTGTCTCATGTCATATTGTCATTTCAATGGGCAGAGATGAGTGAACAAACTCCTGTACACATTCTCTGATTCTTTTATTCATTTATTTATTCATTTTTACCACAACACCTTCCAACAGATCAATAATACGATGAGGCACGTGAACTATGCAGCTATTGACTGTAGCATTCATTACTGGTGTCAGCCCCTCTATAATTGGCATTTAGGTATCGATGACTGCCAATGTGGGTAAAATAGATCTGCTTGAAATGCAAAAAAGGGCCGACGTCCGATCCAGCGCCTTCCAAACCCCCACTTTCCATGTACAAAACAAAGCTCATGCATGTTTTCATACACGGGAGAAGAAATTGACTGGCTGGCGAGCCAACATAGAAAGAAGCCTACTTCACACACAAAAGGTTTCTGTCTAATCTGGCAATTATAGATGGTCCCACCTCACCCCCTCACTCCCTCTTTCCGTCTGTCTTTCTGCTGATCTTATGATGGCACATTTCAGGAAACAGGCAGGAGAAAACCTCTTCAGTCAGCCTCTTAACTGAGAAAATGCTGAAAATGTATTCAGCGAGAGTAAATTCACGGCTCGCATGGAACAAAGGAGGATGGCAAGGATGCGCCGTGCTAATGATCCTATAGGGTATGCAGCTTGGAAAATGGCTTGAAAACTGCTTCCCGATGACGCCCTCTTTGCATTGAACAATCTATGTATTTACAGCGTCCGTGCGATGTGAAAACACTGTTGTGCTGTGTTGAAGTGATGCAGAGGAGAAAGTCTTGTTCCTGCAAACGGATCTTTTGTACCACCCTCAAATCAATCCACAAATCAATAGCACACACTAATACCTTTGCCCTCTTTGTTAATCTTGCTTGCTCTTTACAACATTACTGCATTCACACATGGAGAAAATGGCTGAAATTGCCCAGCTCAACATCAACACCCTTTCCTTACGTGTACAGTTACACAGAGCGCATATGAGTTGTACTCTCAGTGGTTAATCCTTTGCCTTTGGTGCCTGATGTTCTGAAATCCACATATTCTTAAGCAGAAGAAGTTTTAAGTCATAAATGCTGCTAATGGGACCAGGACCACATGATTAAATGTTGTTAGTGTTCTGGAACCATCTAGATTCAGGAATGTTGAAGGTTTCTTTATCATTCTGGGACAGGAGGACCATTTTTAGCATATGGGGTGAGCGTGTTCTGCTGATATCCAAATGGTTGGGGATTTGTCTAACAATGTAAGTAAAAAATAAAGAAGAACATTTTAAAAACAGCGCTATGGGGGCATGATTGGTGTAACAAGCTTGCTCATGACTCTTTAACTATTTCACTATTAAGGACATTCATGTTATTTCAAATGATTAAGGCATGTTTTGATGATCGACACATTTATTAGTGGACATAAACTGAATGTAGGACCATGATATTGGTTGGAAATATGGGTGGAAATGAGCTGCTGGGCGGAGGTCGGAGCTCTCCAAGTGCTTTTCTAGTTGTTTTTTTTCATTCTTTTGTAACCTTGGGCCTTTTACCTGCTTCAAATATCAATATAAATAAATTGTATTGTTATTTAACATGAGCTCACACGTGTTCATAAAAGCATCCAGAAACATTACAACTTATACCACACAGGGATCTGTCTGACCTCCGAATATGGATGTCATATAACGATGTTAAGTATCTTTCAGACCTTCTTAACCTACTTATCCAAATAAGTATATTATATAAGTATATCTTTATAACAAAGAATGACAATAAGTACCAATGTAATGCAGAAGATACATGACATTGTCATCAGACAATACACGGCAGCTTTTCCTTTATACATAATTAGCTGTTGTAATAATGTCTCTTAATGTTGGGACAGAGCGAGTCATTGTTTTACAACTTATAATTTTACAGATAACAAGTCATTTACATTTTCTTTATATAATATTTTGAAGGCAGCCAGTTTTTGTTCGCTTTATATAATTTAAGACTATTAAGTCTTTATCTTTAGATACAATTTTCATTACTTTGACATATCTATTATATCAATTTCGTGAGCTCCTAAACTTCAGTCACTGTTTTGAGATAAGACATTATTACATTTGAGATACTAAGTGAATGAGCCCAAAGTATATTTATTTTTCCATCACAGTGCTGGGAATGTGTTTCTGTATAAAACATAGAGTAATTACAGTGTATGTGAGGTTGCATATTCCATTATCTTCCTTTGTTTGATCTTACTGCGAAGCAGTGAATGGGGTGAGAACAATCAAAACCACAGACTCATACATTCCTTTCGTATCAACTCCAAACTTCACCGGGGACCAATTACTTCAACAGGAAACCATATTGACATCTGCGTAAGCACCAGAACGTAAAACACCATTCTCTCGCATCGACTGAAGACAATAATAACTGTGTGTTTCAATGCTGCATGTGCGCAACGGGAAAAAAAAAAAAAACACAACACAACAAACACACAGTTTACGATGAATGGTGCTATACAGGGAGCGAAGCCAAACTGGCTGCTGGGAGAACAATTACTGGGTGGTCATTGGCAGCTCGGATGTAAATAAGAGTGGGCTGGTGCCTCAGCTGTCAGATACTAAACCGCAAAGGAACGTCAGACTCCAGCAGTACAGTACATGGCCTTAGATGTAATCTAAACAGCTGTCTTAGCGATCGGATTCTTCTGGAAATGACACAATACCATTATAAAGCAAATCATATCTCATTTTTCTCCTGACTCAAGAGCCAGTAAATGTTCTATTTGCAGAAATCCTCTAAAGATACAGCTGCAAGTGCACTTATGTTTGATTTAATGCCGCAGTTTGAGCTCCTCTATTTTTACTCACTGTTCAAGTGAGAACACATGGATTTTGACTGACTGAGACAAATAACAATAATAATAATCATGAAAAATAATGCACATGCAGCGGACACAGGACTGCTGGCTGGTGAGAGGAGACGTTCCCTGCTCATGTCGAGTGCCTGTGAACTTCACCAGAGCTCTTTTAGGCTGCATGAAAAATTCAGCACTCTTTCATAGCAACATCTGCCCTACATACAGCAGACACACGTGCTCACACACATGCATCACCGTGTAATTCATGGCACAGCCCGAACACTAGATGATGTATGTGATGCTGACACAACAGCAGCAGTACGTCAGACAAGGTAGATAATAGACCGTCAGACATGCGGTGCACCATGTTCTGTTGACGTTCCTGGAGCTACTGGACTAGTGCTGACTGGTGCTGCTTGTTTGTAGCTTGGATTCCTGTCAGCAATGACATTCTCAGGGTCGCCACAGAGCATCAATATATGAGTTAATGACGGCAACAGCTGAGTGTGTGTGTGTGCATGTAGAATTGTGCATGAACGAATTTTGATACATATATTGATACACTCCAGCAGGACGGTGGATCTCAGCATAAATCTCCACACCTCAGCTCAACCCATCCATTTTCATTACAGGTTATTGACAGAGGAGGAGGAGTGGACAGACCAGCGCACAAGACAGATTGAGAGAGTGAAAGGATATAGCTACGGTCCCAGTGGCAAGACGATTTAACTGCTATCCGCTGTCTCCAACCAAAGAGCTCCCTCTGCTCCTATTACATAATGCCCCCACTCTCACAGCACACCGTCAACTACAAGACACGGGCAGCTGACTAACATTAACATTTCACATAGTCTTTGCATTGTGTGCATCAATAAAAAGCATCTTTCTTTTCCATGGCCCTGTCTGCGAAGTCATCTGAAACACGTGGTGGTTAACTGAAGAATCCACGTTTCCACAAACGCTTCTCTTCTACTGCACTGTACGTGTACTCACTCCAGACATGAATAGTAATAATAATGATAATAATAATGTCCCCTGCCTTCACCTTTCCTGCAGTGTATATAGGTCAGTGTGGTCACAGAGGTTGGATGATGTGTCAGAGCTGTTTAATTACAGTATTTATCGGACCAACAGCTTCCAAAATCCTAAAAGTATTCTTAATGTTCATGAAGAAACAGCCCATGTAATTAAACAGCATCGAATAGAGCAAGTCGACATTTGATGCTCGTTTACAGGAGGCAGATGCTTTACATAGCATCATATTAAATTGCAACTGATTTGCTTGATGAGTAAAACGTACCTCTCTCCAATATGATACATGGAGTTTAATCGTAGTACTGGTAATAGTCCCATACAAATGTGATATCCTGTGATATCAAACTGAGCGTATCCTCCTCTTCGGTGCAAAGGCTATCACAGATGGACCGGGAGCATTTGTTGAAGGGTGAAGACAATGAGATGGAGAAAGTCACACGACGGCTGAGTCACAGAGGATGAGAACGTGCTCGTGGAGTAAATCAGTACATCCCATGTCCCGTTTACATATCAGCATATCTGTGAAACTGCAGCTCCCGATCACAATTAATTATGGACTAACGGTACCTGGGATAACTGAATCAGATGTTATATGCAGCACATACAGTCTGGTTCCTACTCAACCAGTTGATTTGATTTTTTTTTTTTTCTTGTAATAAAATCAGAGCCATCTAAGGAACAGAGGCCTCTCCGGCTCTCGTGGCAAAGACAGTTTTCAAAATGGCTTATTGTCGGATAAATTGTGCACCGGTGCAGATGATGAGGTTCGCACACCCGTTCGCACAGGTGAGAACGCTTCTACTGGTGGCTGAGATTGGACTTCAAACGTCAAAGAGAGGAAGCCTTCTTAGAAATTTGAGGACATCAAGTGAACCAGGCTTTTTGCTGAAATAAAGTGATTTCAGAGCTTATGCATCAGGCTTTAGTTGGAAATTGGTGAATGAATGCTCATATGAAAATGCATTGGGCCTAATGGGTTCATGAATGGGTTTGATGTTTGATGCAGGATGAAGGCGCCTCGACCGGTCGCCGCCTCTTCTCAATTGTCTAATGGCACATCACACACAACAACGAAGAAATCCACCACCAGCAGTGGAATGAGGCCTCTTCACTTTACCTTGAAGATTTTAAATGAGTACATCATGAAATCGGTTTAACAGTAATTGACTCGGTGATGGTTTACAGTCAAATAACAGTGACCGTTCCGAGTCGCAGTGCTTTGACAAGGAAAACCATGTGTGTGCGTGCCCACCACACAAACATGGACATGCTGACTTACCTTTCTGTACACGATCATGTTTGGGGACTCGTCGGCGACCCCGTTGGTCCCCTGCCCGCCGCTGTTGGTCTGCGCCATGATCCAGTGAGGGTATCTGCCACAGGAAATGTCAGGTGCTCCTGTTGTGGACAGAGCGGACATGTTGGTCCATGAGACTTTGGAGAGGACAACTCGGCTCACTAGTTTCACACAGAACAGATGAGACGTCTCTTTGTCCACTACACCTGATCATAAGGTCTGGACACGGACATGTCGATGAGATTACAAAAAGTTAATAATAACATGCAGGACTGCTGTTTCAGTGAATTCTGCTCAGTGATCATTGTCTAAAACGGCTGTGGCCATTTCCAGGTTTGTTTACGTTAAGGGCATCCTTCAGGTTCCCCAGAGGCAGCAGACAGCCTAACAATACACCAGCACATAAGGTGAAGCCCCCTGACAGCAGCAGATGCGGTGAACAGCAGTGTCCCTGGAGGAGGAGGCAGCTCCTCTCCAATGGATACATCCACTCCGTCAAAACATGCAAAACGGTGCAAATGCAACGCTGGTGCAGCGAACAGCTCCATCACTGCACCCACAGCACATCCCCGATCGTCTGCAACACTAAACAGCCCCCGAGCACGTCAACCGCTCAGTCATGGAACCTTCTCCTCACATGAGGCCGTCACACCGTCCTCCTCCGGAACAATCCGCTCCAGCACCTCGGACAGCGGCGGCCCGCTCCCCTCCCCTGTGACGGCCAGCGGAGAGGAGCGGAGCGGAGAGGAGGAGGTGTGGTGAGGGCTCACCTGAAAAAACGCGCGGTCGGTCCCTGTTCCTTCGCCTTCAGCGGGTCAACTGGCTGACATAGGAATGCAAGGATCGTTCATTGGCACACCGAGGAAGCAGACATTTGGTGGACTCACTCTCTCTCTCTCTCTCTCTCTCTCACTCAGGCTGTCGCCTCCTCTCCTCTCCTCTCTTCTCCTCTCCGAACGATGCTCAGAGAGCCTGCGCGCGCCTCCTTGGAGCGCCGTGAACGCGCATTGATCCATCGACCAATCGCATGTGAGAAATAAATTGCAGTCTGTTTGTGATGCCAAAACACAAAGAGCAAATGCAGCATTGACTTCACAGAGTGACATATCTGTATTATAACGACGTCATGAAACCTGAACACCAGAGCTGCTGTCACTCTGGTCATGAGAGTAGAGACAACACAGCCTACACACACACTCTACAACAAACTCCGATTAGTTCAGCCCCATTTGAACCAGCAAAAGAATAACCCACAAATAACAACAACTCAATTTTTTACTGCAGTACATTATGAAAATGTTGATAATGAATGAACTGTCCGTTTACAGTACCTGAAGCCAGTTGATCATTATGTGCAGTACATCTTTCAGCAGATCTGTACAGGTACAACATACTTAGTAACTGGAATGGAAAAACGATTTCACTTTGTGATGATCAAAATCAAGAATTGAACGGATTCACCACACAAAAGACGAGACACATTTATGGCTTAAACAGTCGAGCAGGAACGGCAACAATTGAAAAATCGCAGTTTATGCTTTCTATGTAACGTTCAATCTTTGTTGTTATACACACACACACACACACACCACTGGTAATCAATAGTTTGCTCATTTGCACTGAATGATGTCCAGGGTATCATAGAATTATGGACTGCTATTAGATCAAGCATTCTTACATATCCATGAGAAATGTGGCAGTTTGTGAAAGATGTTTGACCCTTTCAGAAAGGCTTTAGAAAATTATTAGTATGCATGACTGACTGAGTGGATGGCAGAAGTGTGGCCAACCACAGTCTTTATTTGATATTAATTCAGGAATTTTAATCTTCCCCAGACAGATTTGAATTGATTCCATTGAAATTACTAGTATGCAGAGCTATTCAACAGTCTATTTCGGAGCAGCAATCTCCCTCAAAGTGCCTCAGCCCCCGATAGCAAATATAGTCAGAGAAAATGTGAATTAGGCGTGAGTTGTTGTGATTTCATGCATTGAAAATTGCCAATGTGTGCCTTTGAGCAGTCCAAGCATGCATGCTGGCAGATGTGACCCCTCTCCAGATTTCATGTTTAGCCACTGCCCCCTTTGCTCTGAATTACACTGTCTGCAGCACGGACCTGAGCAACCAGACCGTTCCGAGTCACTGTGAGCTGCAACAATTACAGTTGTGTTCATTGTGGACCTGCAGATAAAAATAATAAGAATAACAAAAAGTAACTGAAACAAACACTGACTGCTGTTTCAGCCCTGATGAGACTTTGTATTCATTCAGTCATCCATTCATCCATTCATCCATTCATCCATCCATTCATTCATTCATTCATCTTCTCCCATTGCTCCGGTTTCGGTTGTCCTGGAACTGATCCCAGCTGTCAGTGGGTGAAGGTCAGGGTTCAACCTGAACCAGTCACCAGCTGAAGGACAGACAACCATTCACTCTCACATTCACACCTACGGAGGATTGACAGTGACCAATTCACCTCAGGAGGAGGGAGGAAGCTGGATTACCTGGAGAGAACCCACACAGACACGGGGAGAGTGTGAAAACTCCACATAGAAAGCTCCTCAGCTAGGAATCAAACCAGTGCTAACCACTGCATCACCGTGTCGCCCCCTATTGTTAACATATGTAACATATGCGATATACTATTTTATAATTCTTATTTTAGTCAAATATGATGAAATGAAGTAATTTTGCTTTACTTGACCACATAGTGGTGTTTTATTGCAGCAGACCCAGTAAACTCAGCCAGACCCAGTAGAACTGAGTGCATCATTCCCATTTCTCACAGGCACCATAGTTGTTAAAAAGCAGATTTTTAAATTATTCTTTAAATGACTTACTGGCTTAAGGTCAAAATATACCACTGGTAAAAATAAAAGGATCTGTTAGACCTGTAAAAAGGCACCCGTCTTTAGGTGCCTAAAGAGAGAAGCAACAATATGTCACATATTTATGCTTGATGAAACTAAGTGCAATTTAAAGGCCACATTTCTTATCATTCTGTGGAGTTGATTCATTGAATTATAGAGAATGACATGTTTGGAACTGTTTAGCATTGACTGAATTGTTATTCTTGGTGTTGCTGTTTTTGTGCTGAAAGCAGACGACTCCAGTTTTAACAGAAGACTGTTTACAGACAAAGCCAAGGCAGAGGACTCAGAACTTTAAATCAGCGACGATTACTTTCAGTACCTTAATATGTCCACAATACTGTAACATAGAGTACAATAATACAACAACTCACAACGAACTTGCATGGGAATATATGAACAGGAATTTTGTGGCATGAGAAAGATTTTACTATTAAACATGTAACAGAATTTACTTCTAACATGCAGACTCAACGGGAGAATGGGAGTGACGTCAATATCCACCTTGTTAAGATTCTTGCTGCAGCATTTTGATGCATAGTGTGGGCAGGATGTTGAAGACTGAGTGGCATCATAACTACTAATATTTCACCTTCATACACCCTTTACATCACTGTCTGGTCTGCTCAGTATCACGTTCCTCAAGGTCAAACACGTCAACACTTACATGACAACACATTCATCTGAGTGCATTGGCCATCAGAAATTCTAGGCGAGGGATATAAACTACATTCCAACAAAACATGCAAATATCAAACAACATCTGTCTGCATTATAAGTGTTTTTTTTTCTAAACTGATGAGCCTACACGTTTATAATTAGCTTTCTACACTTGCTTCCTTTCGTGCTTTCCTTCCATCGGCGAGCGGCCCCTTTAAGCGCCTGCCTGGAAACGACAATTCCCACAATGCACTTGTCTATTCTTCCTCGTCGAGCAAAAACGCGGAAACAAAAGATAACATCCAGCTTGTCAAAACAAATAGCAACGACTCGGCAAAAAAGTGTGGGCAGTTTCAGCTGACAGCTGTCAACTTGAGCTCATTCCGTCGTCATAGCCTGTCCCAGCCGTCGACCATGGCTCTGAGGAGGATACAGAAGGTAAATGATTTATTTGACGCTAACTGGAAACGTCGCTATAGTGCCAGTCATTCCATTCAGAACATGGAAATCATCGGTTTGTTTGCTAACCGCACCGGGTTTCTGATGCCCGTGTGGTGCTTTGGTGTCTCCAGTGGGTCAATCCCATCAAATACATGTAGAATACCGAACCGAATCGGTTTGGTCGAGGTGGCACTCCAAAGACCGAGGGCTCGTGTAGCTGAATGGGCCTAGCTCAGGCGTGTCCCGTCCGGGTCTTCGTGTGAAGTTAGTCAGCTGATGAAACGGGACAGGTCAGCACACAGACAGGGGTTCTCCGGTCACCTAAAGGCAGGGGACGCTTTCAAATGGGTGGATTTGTTTGCTGCAGGAGTTAAATGACCTACAAAGGGACCCTCCTGCTTCATGTTCGGCTGGACCGGTGGGAGAGGACAGTAAGTAGGAACCCGAACCTTCACGGCCCTCACTGATCACTGACACATGCAGTCTTCAGCCTGAACATCTGCCCTACTTCCTTCTTTGTCTCCTTTAGTGTTTTACTGGCAAGCTACTATCACAGGACCGGTGAGTTGTTGTTGTTGTTTTTTTTTCTGGATTCGTTTCCTGTATGTTTGTCAAGTCAAGATGCTTCTGGATCTTTAGACAAAGGCTTTATGTTGACTTTACATCTCTTTTCATTCTCTGTGAAGAGCACCAACTGGCACTCTCTGCCCATGTTGAGACAATAGCAAAGTCTAGTAACACTCTCAGTCATGTGTTCATCTCCTTTCTGTACAATCCCTTTAAGAGATGCTATGCGTTTCCCTTTGTTTCAGAACGACAGCCCATATTATGGAGGAGTGTTCTTCCTGACTGTCCACTTCCCCACTGACTACCCCTTTAAACCACCAAAGGTACGTTTGATACACAAACCAACAACTGTCCCTTTGCCAGCAACAATTCCAACCAACATGACTAAACGTGGGGAAATGGATTAAGCAGATTAATCTGTTCTGGTCAAATGTGGGGCTTTGATTTTTCTTTATTTTATTTGAATAGAGCCAGTTCACAACAACCGTTATCTCATGACGCTCAGCATGGTAACTACTGGAACAGAATCCTCAGGCACATCCGTGTGTATGGATCTTCAACCTCGACCAGCTGGGGTGAAACAGAGAGAGCAGCCGGGAGGGAGAGAGGAGACTAGTGACATAGAAGGAGAGAGAAAGAGATGGAGAGTGGCCGAAGAAAGGTCAAGCAGCAAGAAAGACGGACTACGATGGCACGGATCAAAACAAAGCAGTGAGGACAGTGGCAGCAAAAATCTCTCCAGTGAGATAAACTGTACCCACAGCAACACCCCAGGGGTCGATTAGTAAAGGTTGGCAATGGAAACAGGATGCACCCATGACACAGGTGACAATGCGAGCAAGATTCAAAGTGGCTAGAATTAGAGAATAGCAGATGGAAGTCAGAGGCTTTGTGCTGCTGCTCTTTGTTGTAAGTGGGACGTTCCCCAGGTCTTGGAGGACCACAGTCCACATAATTCAACACCCTCCATCCTAAAACCCTCAGTCAGGGCGAAGAAAAACAACAAAACATATATAGAGGAAAAAGGCAGAAACCTAAAGGCCAGTTTACACTCCAAGTGTGTGCGTCACGTAACGTCTGCGCCACGGCTCCGCTGGCGATCGTGTCCATTCCAGTCAGACACGTTGCAGCAGCGTCTCTGGAGCGACCGGCACTGATTGGAATTTTTGTTTTTCGCGGCCAAGACGCTCAGACCGGAAGTTACACACAATACAACACAAAATCCAGTGGATTTTCAAAATAAAACACCTACGTGTGCAGCAAAGCCACAGGTACGTCGGCGCTGAGGGAGACGAGGAAAGGGTCGAGGAGGAATGTGTGGCGGAGCACACCAGTCACTCTTTTTTGTTGTTGTTCACACACGCTGCTGTGTGACTCTGGTTGTACCTCGTTGTCTCGCGGCACTCGTCAGGCGTTCACCTCCCCTGCTGATACGCTCCCAGTTTGAAGGGACTAGAGACGCAGCACAGACGCTTCCGGTCTCAGTGGGTGTGTAAAGAAAGGAGCAGCTGATGTCCTGTGTCATGACAGTGGAGGGAACTCCAGGGACACAGATCCAGGATCAGCACATCCACATCCTCATCCTCCAGGAGAGGGAGCATCAGAATACATTCGACCTGTAACACACCTTATATTCATATATTCACAGGCTGACATGCCTCCAATTACCAGTTCTAGCAGCTGACAGCCGCCAACCTGTGGCGATCACTTGACTAGTCACTGAAAGACGAGTCTGAGTGAACCCAGCACAAGTACAACAGTCGGTTCAGTTACATTTCTGAGAAACCATAGAAAAGGTCGGTTTTGTGTTGGGTGGTTCTCCCGTCTCCATGCTGTTTGTGACCTGTCTGGTTTATTTCCTCAGGTTGCCTTCACGACAAAAATCTACCACCCAAACATAAACAGCAATGGTAGCATCTGCCTTGACATCCTGAGGTCACAGTGGTCCCCTGCGCTCACCGTATCAAAAGGTCAGTGTGTCATCGTTCAGAACGGCTCATCATTAGTTGTGGTTCACACGCTGGATGAATCGTATTTGTTTATTATCCCTGAAGGGAAATCCATATTTGTATTTCAGCGTAAACACTGATTGTATCTGTTTGTTTTTTCCAGTGTTATTATCCATATGCTCCTTGCTATGTGACCCAAACCCAGATGACCCTCTAGTCCCAGACATTGCAAACATATACAAGACAGATAGGCAAAAGTAAGTGTTATTTGGATATGGAAACATGTGAACTCTCGACTCTTGACATGTTTACAAAACGTGTTTTTGTCTGTGTGTTAGATACAACAAGGTTGCCAGGGAATGGACTCAGAGGTACGCCATGTGAAGGAGAGTCTCATCGACGGTCTTTGGACACTTCAGATACCATATTACTGATGCAAACGGCCACAAACACTGGTTCTAGCCAAGGTGTTTTTAAGCTTGAAGCACTTTCTCCGCTGAACATGATGTAGCTTACTTCTTTTTTCTTTTTATTTAATTTCTCCCTGAAATTGGCATTATTATTATTACTAACAGTGGTGAGATGACCAAATTTTTATTTTCCCTTCTCGAGATTTTTATGTACAAGACCAGACTGACTTTATTTGACATTATTTTACATTAAAATATTAATCAAAAAGTGATCTGCAGTTGTTGTTCTTATTGATAAGAGTTGGTGTCAGTGGTATACTGTATGCATCAGGTCTTCTTTTTAATCTTTTGTTACTTAAATGAACCCACAGTCCTCTTTGCTTCTTTTGACCACTAGGTGGAGCTCCTCACTTTTTACTGCACAGGGCTTCTTGTCTCCTTGTCCTGTTGCATTAACCTCAAGCCAATATTTATACAGATGTTTATTAGGCTTTTGTCTGATTAAAAAGCTGAGCCATTACTGAAGGTAAAATCATCATCATCATCATCATCATCATCATCATCATCATCATCATCATCATCATCATCATCTCTCCTGGTTGTTCGAGTACCATTTCTGGTCCAACAGCACAACTCCTGTGGACGCGATGAACTCTAGTCATTCTCTCACAAATTAAATCCATGACAATACTCAGTATTATCTGTGACATTGTGACACGGTGAGGGGTTCAATCTGAAGGGATCTGTCTCAAGTACATACTTTAAATGTTCCCTGTTTGTGCTGAAACATCTTTTGATACAACACAGATCTCTGACGTTTCTTTTTCTGACCCCCCAGCTGAGCAGCAACTTCTGCAGAAGGGAAATTCCTCATATCCTGTATATATATTTAATATTCTGTCGATGATGAAAATCATACGAAGTATCAGTAAAGGCGTCTGTATCAGGCATCAGTTTGCTTTCTCTGACCTTCATAGTGCTTCAGAGTTACTGTCAACTTCAAACAGAGCTCAGTGTCATAGTTACCTGTCAAATCAAATGACACCTCAGGATGGATTTAAAAATGTGAGATTTGGACTGACTGTTTGCACTTTAAAGCTCCTGGTGCCTAATTTTGTTCACTTCTGTCGACTGGTGGTGGTAAAAATAAAATAGAATAAAATATTATATATAGAGATGTTTAAATATACATTTGCCACAGCTGTACTTAATCAGACCACACGTCACATTTTCTGGCCGCAGTGTAAAAATTACATGAGAAATCCATCAGAATTAAATGAATTCAATATGCACACCGTAGTATTAGTATCCCCGTAGTAGTAGCACCAACTTTTAACTGGAGGGATTCACCCTACACCCTACAGGCAGAGTCAGACAACAACAACGTGACGGACAACAGTGAGCTGCTGTGTTGTCGTGTTTGGAATGTTACAAACAATCCAAACAATTAAATAAAATGTATTTAAATATCAGTTTTGATCAGTATATAAAGTCTGTCCCCAACAGTGTCATTCAACAAATGTGTTTGATGACCCCTCCCTGAGAAGATGAAGAACTCCTCGGTCATCGGTTTACTCGTCAAGTCAAGACATATTCTATTCGTATCACACCAGTTCAGCAAACTGTTGTCACACAAACCAGTATTCACGTGCGCAGCTCTTGAGTGAAGATGGAGAAGAACAACTTCTGTTGCAGGCTCACAAACCGCAGACCCAAGGCTACATGTGGATGGCCTTCTGCCTCGACCAGAAAACAACAGGCAGAGACAAAGAGAGAGGCAGCGGAAAGCAGCAGGGACAGACATAATAAACATATGTCTTCTTTTGTAATGTGGTAATTCAGTTTTTATCGTGAAGAAAATACTTCACATTGGGCACATACTTGTATATGTATTTATTTGTGAGAAAATTCTGGAAGACTGAAAACCATTGGTGTGTGTGTGTGCACCCCATGAGGGTTTCTGTCAGATGACATTTGTGAAATAATTACCTAAACACAACTTTGCAAATTTATCGTAGCACAGCAGAGAAAACTGACTTTAATCGCCATGGTTACCACAGCCAGAGTTCTACGTTTATTGTCTTTGTCTCAGATCGTAGAGTCTGTCATGGTTATATGGACATTATCGTCGTCACACTGTAGAACATGTCTCTCACTAACACTTGAGTAGTTAAATATCAACGCTGTGCCAGAGTTCCTGCTGAGGGATGAGAGGGATGAGACCGACTCCATCAGTGTCAGCCCATGTACAGTAAAAACCAGCTGAATTCCACAAAACCCGAATGCAGAGGTAGTACAAGTCATTCACAAGAAAGTTCTGCATCCACAGAGAAAAATATGAAGTCGAAACAATGGTACAATCATCTTCTGACCGGCTGTTTACACAATGCTTCTTTACCCTCGTTTCTAAGAGGATGACTTTCCTGATGATGACAACCATAACAGTCCAACGACCTATGACAGACGATGAAGTCGTGACAGCGACACACTTTGACCGTCCAGTGCCAGGAACAGACAAAGGCTTCGTTCAGCCTCCAAACACGCACCCACGTTCACAGCATCCGTTTGCAAGGTTTTCACTTTGACACGAGGAAAAACAAGCAAAGTCCTCTGAGTGTGTCTGCACGAACAAATGAGAATGGGCTGAGTTCTGAAATGACTCTACAGAGTAAAAGAAACACGGATGTGACCACATCTCTGAAGAAATACAGAGCTCCGCATGTTCAGAACACACAGATGAATATTTAACTTCAGCACTCCAACTGCTGCTATCTATCTATCTATCCATCTGTCTATCTATCTATCTATCTATCTATCTATCTATCTATCTATCTATCTATCTATCTATCTATCTATCTATCTATCTATCTATCTATCTATCTATCTATCTATCTATCTATCTATCTATCTATCTATCTATCTATCTATCTATCTATCTATCTATCTATCTATCTATCTATCTATCTATCTATCTATCTATCTATCTATCTATCTATCTATCTATCTATCCATCATCTATCAATCTATTTATCTATCTATCTGTCTGTCTGTCTGTCTATCTATCTATCCATCTATCTGTCTGTCTATCTATCTATCTATCCATCTATCTGTCTGTCTGTCTATCTATCTATCTATCTATTATCTATCTATCTATCTATCTATCTATCTATCTATCTATCTATCTATCTATCTATCTATCTATCTATCTATCTATCTATCTATCTATCTATCTATCTATCTATCTATCTATCTATCTATCTATCTATCTATCTATCTATCTATCTATCTATCTATCTATCTATCTATCTATCTATCTATCTATCTATCTATCTATCTATCTATCTATCTATCTATCTATCTATCTATCTATCTATCTATCTATCTATCTATCTGTCTATCTATCTATCTATCTATCTATCTATCTATCTATCTATCTATCCATTTATTTATCTGTTCTGTGTTTGGTCCCACAGTGATCATAAATCCTATTCTTACTCCAGACCAAACTCCAGGTAAGCACAAGCACAAACTCAGCACTGATGTTG
>CAAKHB010002320.1:0-34233 GCA_901007665.1 Aeoliscus strigatus
GTAAATGGGCGTGGAGGTTTCACACACAGTTTCAGTCCCTGCTCTCAGTCCTGTCATTCAACAACTTACATGACACTGAGCCTGTGCGGCTGCTGACTTACAGGGAAGAACAGGTCTATTTGGATGGTCATGCCTGGAAGCTAAACTAAAATAGTCAAAGAAACAGAGAAGCCTCTGGAATTAGGATCCTGTTCTTGAATAAACATCATCTTCCATCAAGAACTGAAAAGAAATCAAAAAATCAGAGGCGAGGGGAGGTTCCAAAGAAGTCTGGATCGAAAGTAAGGAATACGCCATAACACGTACTGTGATGAAGCTGTATCTGGACATTTTGTCACTGTCCTGTTTCTTGTTGAAGTGTTCAATGTTGAGTTCAGGACCAAATTCACACACTTACCACAAATGATTAACAGGTCTGTGTAACATTACATGATACAGGTGCGTTCTCAGTGTGATTTCATCGACACGCTGTCTGTTGATCAAATCTGAGATCAAAAAAATGTATACTCATTTTCTGCAACAACCTGTCACACAAGTGTGAACATTTGTAGACTCTTACAGGTTCTTCAGGCTTTTTGTGCTGGATCATGAACAGGAAGCATATAGAGGTAAAATTACCCAGAGTAAAGAAAGTCTGCAGAACTTTGTCTGAATAGTTTCCTCAGCATGTTTAGACCTGCAGGTAACATTCACAGGAAAGGTCAAAACCATAAGAGCATGTACACGTTTAAAAGTTCAAGTCTGGTTAATATGCAAACAGAAGCAGTAAACTGCTGGGGGGTTGAAGACATATGGGAAAATCAAGGACTAATGTAAATATCCCGACAACAAAATATATATTTTTCATGGATCTGTTCCAAAGTAATGAATCTGTTTATTTCCCCCCACAAACTGCAGCAGCTATTTCATGTTGCTGTGGAAAATACCATAGAAAAACAAACCCACATTTCTGATTTCTGACCTTGGTAATGGAGCATTGGGGCTTAGAGCTTTCAACTGGGGACTAAAACCAAAAAAAAAAAAGTCAGTGACCGTTTCGACTGAGAATTTGAGGAGACCTATAAAGCCACAACAAAATCACAAGACAAGTTTAACAGTCAACGGCTTCAAGATAGAAACAGTGGTGTAACTATCGACGGTGCTACTGGTGCACCTGGACCATGCAGGTGTAAGTGGTGGTTAGACGTGTATCTATTTACATACTATGGTGGACCTGTTCAAAATCAATGGTTGGGTTATCACACCGTGACTCTCAGGGTTTTGGGTCATGGACTGGTACCGGGGTAAATAATGTTTTGGGTTTAAATCTGCAGGGACTCACTGTGATGTGTGTGTCAACCAGTTTCTCACAGACATGGCACACAACGAATCTCAAATGATAACAGCTGGAATGTCCTTTTTTTAAATTTAACTTCTGCTCTTTTGTGCAGAAATGTCAGTAACAGTAACGGTGGATGAGGAGCTCCCGCTGAATACCGTCCCTGGGTCAAGTGACCCACAGAATAAAGACACATGCAATCCAGTCAGTGGGATCAGTGGAAAAACTGCAGCGTCCTGCTGCAATGACAAACACCACAGGAACCTGGCAGTCTGCAGCATCATCTGCGGCATCTCCTGTATCGGAATCAGCGCTTTAATAAATTCAGTCAAGGTTTGTGGTGCTTTTCTTCTCGGCTGCGAGTTCTAGTTTTGCAGGAATTTTATGTAATTATATAAACATATCTAATATTATATATAAAATATAATACATACATTATACATACATGTTATGTTATATACTGTATAAATTTAAATATATATTATTATATGTATTTTTGATAATAATGTTCTGTGAATCAATGTGGTTTGAAGCATGTAATGCTCTTCATGATGACTTGACTCTCATCATATAATTGTTCTCTGAACACCTCAGTCATGTAATATTTACTGTTGTTGGGGGTACTTTGGTGTATACAGCAGGTTGTCCATCAGCAGTCATAGGAACTTAACATGAAATACATGGGCATTAACACACTATGATGGTGTATAAGACATAACATCATTTGGTGTTTGTCATAACAAATAATGTTAAAAAACAACTGCAGTAAATATTTGACTATTTGACTTCCATCCATTTACAACCACTGTTGTGCCTTATACATGCCCTAGGCCTTCATTACATGTTCATAAATGCTTCATGAAGGGGTTATGTAAATGATTACTTCATTGGGTTCTTTGATTTTAAAACACTAATGTTATTAACTATGTTGTTTCCTACAAACAGGCTGAGCAGGAGCCAAATCAAGCAGCAGCTGAGAAGTTTTCACAACGGGCAAAGAAATTTAGCATCATCTCTATCGCGACATGGGTCGCCGTTCTGGTCTTAACCCCGGTGCTGATGGCGCTGGTCTCGTATCTCATCACCCTGAAAGACTGACCCACTTTGAGTCAACTGAAGAAAACCAGCATGGTGGTCCATCTGACTGTGGACGTTGATGGAGACTGCTGCGTGAGAACTCTGGTGTTGACACAAAGGAACAGCCACAGAAAACTCCTTTAACATGTAAAATTATTTATTTTGACTTCGTACTGACAATTTCAAAACTAAATGTCAGAATAAAATCCAGTATTAGCTGACATAGTATATATATATATGTATGTGTATAATCAGGGCTGTCACTGACAACCCAACCTTCAGTGCTCTGCATTAAACTATTATTTTCATGTGTTAATAAATTATAGTAACTTTTTCTTAAAATCAAGGACTGGGTCTGCACTGGAAACAAATGGCTGTGGCAGTGCTTCATCTGATCCTGCTTGTGTGGCAAGATCACGTTATTATTGCATTTTTAGCATATTATCTGTATTCAGGACAAATGCATCAATGTGTTGTACTTTTATACATTTTTATAATGAAATCTTTAAAACCTTTGTGCTCTGAGTCATTTGAAGTACATGCCCTTTGACATTCAGTTTAATAATTCTTTTTACAGTTAAGGCAGCCTCATTAGAAGTAGAAGTGACACACAGGCAGTTTACAGCTAAAGTTACTGAGGCGTGTTGATAAAAGTAAACAGTGAAACTTTTTAGAAGTAATATAACATTTAATCCGACAAAATCTCCTCAGCTATAAAATCAGAAGCACAGATAAGCTGAGTAAAAATGAGTAAAAATACTTCTCAGAATCCTGCACATTAGACTCAATTTTTGGCCAAAGCACACAAATCTCTTGCTGGCAAGTTGTACTCAGCATGTAATAAATAAGTGCTGTTACCAAAGAACTTACAATAATGCAGATGAAGCACATCGACTCATCTTTCAACTCCTCTCACAGCTGCATTCTCACTCACTGTAACAATACGGTGTCATGTTTGTTGATACAGATTTAAAGACAGGACAAAAACAAACACAGACGTTGCTTATACCAGAGTGAAAATATCTTTGAGGAAACATGGACGGTATTAGTTTGAAGGCGGTAATGAATAATAATAAATCAAAACAAAAAAAAAAACCGACATCTTACCACCATATACTTGTCTTTTAGGGCACCATAAACCAATAGTGCTATGATGTGAAAACATTCTTCATATTGGAGACTAAAAACACAAAAATACAAAACTATTCTTCATTAACGTTCACCACATTTACATGTCGACTGTGCTATCACAAGAACACTTGTTGTCAGCTGTCCGTCTGATCGTGCATCAACCACAAGCTCAGCTCCTCCAGTTTGGCGCACAGAAGTGAGTCGACGTTCTGCACGAGGGACGGTTCGTCTTTGGTGAAGCCCCCTCGTCTCGTCCTGGAAGTGGAATTCCCGGGCTTCCCGACACCGGCAAGAGGCTTCTTGGGCTTCCTGACTTCACCGACCTCCAGGAACTCCAGAAATCGCTTGATACGCCTGTGGCCGAACCAGCACTCAGAACCATTGCGCCGACTGAGCGGCACCTCGAATATGGTCTCCAGTCGTCTGAAACACATCAGGGGGCCGACTACAGAGGTTAACCAGGTACTACACGCTACAATCCGACCTGTAACTCTGTTCATTTGCACCACTGAACAGTTGATGTCCGTGAGCTTCTTCACTTCATGAAACAAATGAACTATGTGGAATTTTCCTCTGGTAGATGTATTAAAACAATAACTGTCTTTTACATGTCTGATATTTGACAGTGTGTTGGTGTGTGTATAAATGTTGTAAACAGCTGTGTAAGGCTGACGTTACCTTTCAGGTGGTTTGCTGAAATTCTGGTTGGTGTAAATTTCCTCCAAACTAAACTCCTTCTTCTTCAGCCTGACAAAAGACAAGCACATCGGTAAACTGATCAACATACCTAACGCAGACGTCCTGAGTGGACATGGCGTCTCAGTTAGGTCACTGTGTTTATCCCTGCAGGTCAAGTCCAAATAGTTTCTGTTGGGTTTGTGTGTCTCTCAGCCAAAGAGAAGTTATGAGTGAGGATGCTGTGGTCAAACACAGCTGTTGGTTTGCGAGTGTTTCATCATCTCATTTACTTCAGGAGTCACTGGCAGTGCGTCCTGAGGATAAGTATTATTGTATCATGTTTCAGAAAACCCCCCAGTGTCCCTGCACGCATCAGACGGGACAGGAAAGGTCTACAGTTCCTGTACTTGCTGTACGTGCACAGAAAGCAGCACAGATGCTGATGTGATGTGTTCACCTACCTGATGGGTTTGGGAAGGCCCATGGGCGTCAGGTTGTTCTGAGGTTTGGGTAACGTTCTCCGAATTCGAATAGACGACACCTTCCCTCGCTCCTCATGCTTCTGCACCACCTGAGTGACAGAACGAGGTCTTAGGTGGAATGGAAAAAACAGTCCTACCGCGTTGTCTGAAGTGAGATTACTATTGTGCGTCCCTCTCAATCACATGCTGCAAACACGCTGACTTGGCACTGAGCATTAATGAAGGGCTTTTCTGGATGTTCCTACATCCTCCAGTAGACGATAAGACTGCGTTCCCGTTGGTAATCGTCCAGAATCAAACAAAGATTAGCAGGGAGTTTTCGTTGCTGAGCCAACTCAAATATTTAGCCAGCACATGTTGCCCCTTCATCATCTACGACCAGCAGCTAATATTTATTTTACATGATGCAGTTCCAACCTTCCCGGTGTAACTATGGCAGAGAAAATGTTCCAACGTGTCATTTAAAAGATCCGATTTTGTCATCACACACACGCCGACCAACGGCAAATGTCAGTCAGGTGTTAAAACGGTCTTTAAATGAACGCACCTTGATCTCAGAGTCAGACAGAGCCTTTTCCTCTCTCAGAGCTGCATCCGACTCCTGACTGGAGGAGCTGGTTTCTTCCTCCTCCTCACTCTGTCTCTCAGTCTCGCTCTCCAGTAGACTCCCACTGCAAAGAAAAACTCACATGAGCACGTGTGTTCCCCATGAAACAGACGGACGAGGGCGCTCACCTGGTACCAGAGTCCAGGGATGTACCGGAGGAGTCCGTCTTCTGGAGGAGTCCTGGAAGCTGCCATGTGGAGGAACTCGACGGGGACGTCAGAGCTGAGGAGGATGTGTGAGCGGAAGTGCTGGGGCTCTGATTACCTCCGCTCTCCACTTTCCTGGAGAGGAAAGCCAGAGGGCTGGAGAGGAAGCAGGAAGCAAACACTGAGAGGGCCGTGCTGGGGGAAAGAGCCGGAGGCAGGTGCTGGGTGAAGCTGTCATAAGGGACAGATCGTCTGGACGGGTACACCTCCTTCCGAAGGCAAAGAGGTGCGATCTCCCTCTCCACTTCCATACTGCTGACGGTGTGGCGACGGGCCCGATGCAAAGCTTTGAGGGAGAGCGTTGCCGAGGGGCCCAGGGCGGACCTGTGCTGGTGTGACGTTTGAGTCCTGTGCTGAGGGGACGGCAGACATGTCCCGCTGGAGTCTCTGAGGGAGGGGATGTCTGGGCAGGAGTAGCTGCGCAACAGGCGGCCTGAACATCCGCTGCTCTCTGGAGAGCGTGCACCCAGATCGGCCTCCTCCATGGTGACCGAGTTTGTCCCCTCTTCGACTGCACACGTCCTACTGCGCAAAGTGCTGCATTTTCTGGTGGAGCGACCTGCTCTCCTCTTCACCTTGGCCCATCTGGGCTTGGGCCTCGTCCTACCGACACCGATGCTGTTGGGATTGCTGGCCTCAGGGTTTGAGGTGCAGGACTCCTGAGCCACCGAGGAGCAGCTCTTCTCTTCTCCATCGATGGTAAAGGAACACTGTGGATGAGGTTGGGTGGACACAGCCTGGCAGTTATTTCCAGAAGGTGTCATTTCAAAATAAATGGGGTCGGCTGAGGTTTTAACGCTGCCTGATTTCCTTCGACTCTCTTTGGTTGGCACATGAATGTCTTTCTTATGCTGCTTTGCCTCTCGACTCCCGCCTGACCCAGATAATGAACCTTTACAATCCCTTTTGGGTCTCTTGGACCACTGTCTCAAGGTCTTTTTCCACCTCCCCTCCTCTTGAACATGCTGGGAATGACAAAACTCTGTGAGTGTCGGTTCCAACGACACCACCTCACATTCTGATGAGGTAGGAATGCCGTCTGACGATGAATTCACTCGGTTTGCTGATTTCCGTTTCTGCGGTTTCTTGCGTGTGTTTGAGTCGTGGAGCTGCTTTCCACCAGAGTGAGGGAGAAGGACCTGTGTCTGCTTTGGAGAGGTGCCTCCCATGTGGGTTTCCACGTCCATGCGGTCTCCAATGTCTGAATCAGGTTCAACAACGTCAGCGGTTGTCTTCAGTTTTTTGCTGGATCCGCGGGGCTGAGTCTTCCTGCCGCTGCTCTTTGGGCGCTTCTCCAACTTCATGCTTTTACCCGATATAGCATCTGAGACGCTCTCTGGCTGTCCGCCTGCTTCGTTGAACGTGGGGAGCAGTCCTGTCCCACCTCTGCCCTTCTTCTTATCAGCTCTTGTTGAAACAGTTGGTCGTTTACTGGCGGGCTTCAGCTTTACTTTGCCATCTAGAACTGGATCGGTGGAGGTGAGGGCCTTCTGCAGGGGTCTCGGCCCCGGTGACGTGCTGCTCTCTGAGGCCCCAGACTCTTTTCTCGAGTCCTGTGTACATGAATCTGCTGTCAGTTTTTTTCTCTTCCCGGAGCCTTTGGAATGACTCTCAGATTTCAGTCCCCTCTTTGATCGTCCAAGCTGCCGTGTCCTTTCATTAGCACCATCGTTAGTAGTATTCCTGAGGCTTTGTCCTACGGAACAGTCGGTGTTGTCTTTCCCATCGAGGGGAAGCCAGTCTGCGTCTGGCTGGATGTAACAAACTGAGGAAATCAAAGACAGAGTGTTCGTGACGTCACTGGGGTCCGATGTGGTCGAAGTCGTGTGAGGAGGCCGTGTGCCCCTCAGCTCTGGGTCAGACTCTTTGTGCTTGACTTCACACGTACGAGTCTTGGAGGGAACGTTCTTTGAGTCACGTCTGTTTGCTGTGCGTTTTCTGGGTCGTGGTTTCACTTGACCAGTGAGGTCCACCACATCTCTGGAAGTCTTTAAATTGGCACAGAGTCTGACAAAAGGCTGCAGCAGAACGGATGAGTGGACGGCAGGGGTTGGTTGATTCTGTGTGACCGTACACTCTGGTGTCTGCTCAGAGCTGCTTTTTAACGCCACATCAAACGATAATCTTCTAGAATGTCCAGTTTTTGACTTCCCCTCGGTTCCTGAAGCATGTTGCCTGTTTTGACAGCGAGAACTCTGCTGATTGGCGCCATTGTCACGTTGTCCCCGGTGGGATCCGGAGCTTTGCTCTGACGGTACAGCATCAGGCGCCGTGTCCTCCTGGAGCTCACAAACGTTGAGGATGTGTGCTGAGTCCATAGACAGCGGGCCATCGGGTTTGAAGAGTTTAACAGGGGTCATCACTATTTCTGTAAAACTGGCCATTTTGGATTTGAGCGACTGGAACAAGGGGCCAATCACCCATCCTTTTGGAGCCGACATATTTTCAACAGCCTTGCATGCACCCAGCTCAGATTCTGTGCTGGCAAGAATCTGTGTGGCGTCAAACTCCTCAGTTTGATTTTCAGAAATGAACATAGTTTGCTTCTTTAGGGTGCTTTTTTCCCTGTAAGGAGAACAGACCATAGAAATGAGATGAATCAATGACGCAAATGCTGTGTAACAGTAAGTATTACCTGAGGGAAAAATTCACATCAAACTTACTTATTTGGGGATTCTGCTTCAGGACTAAAATCAAATTCATCCTGTAAAACAAATGCATGATATTAAATACTAGGACGTGATTTCACAGAAAGACAATTTCAACATACTCAGTGTCTAACATTTCTTCCACACTAACTTCCCTTCTTATGAACACATGAAGAAAAGAGTGACTTTTCATCTGTGTCAGCATCAATAACTGCTGATTTACTTCACTGTCTTCTTTGTCTGTTGGTGATAAAACACTCATTCTTGCACAAATCTACAATGTGCACATCCAGGGGGGGGAAAGGAAACAATTAAGACATGTTTCAGCGTGTGTGTGTGTCAGTGGGTCCCAGTACAGTCAATGGCCTGTCTGTGTCAGATGCAGCAGACCGTGAAGGAGGATTAGATGAGTCAATTAACCCCCACACCCTGTTCACTGTCCAGGCCCTCAGTGTTTGCAGACACAGGCTGGCGTACAGCTGCTGCGCAAACCGATCAACGACAGACACCCTTGTTACAGTTTGGCTGTCAAGGAAAGAAACACGCATGCAAAGAGAGCTGGGGCGTCATTTGACACATGGAGGGGTCGTGTGTAAGCAGGGGTCTGGGTGTCCTCCCCCTGAAAATTTGGATCCAAGTAGATGCAATTTCACGCATTCTGGCGATAACGTGGTTTTAGATATTTGACTTCTCCCGTCTCCCTCCCCAGGTCACTCCACTGGCTTCCTGTCAGTCAAAGGATCCACCATCTTACTGTTGGTCTACAAAGCACTGGATGGTCTAGAACCAAAATACATCCTTGACCTATTAACTCCACAGGAAGTATCCAGACCCCTCATAGACCTGATAGACCGTGTGTTCCCAGAACCAGAACCAGTTATTATCCTTCTCACCTGTGGAACAATCTCCCGTCCCACCTGAGGACTGCGCAAACTACGAGTCATTTAACTCAGGCGTAAAAACATTATCTACTGATGTTTTTACTTAGTTTCAATGATTCCGTGTATTATTTGATGATTTTAAAGATACGGGCCTGGATCAATATCCTGTAATTCACTTTAGCTTGTATTCTCTTGTTTTATCTGTTGTGGTTTTAGGCTGTTCGATTATATGTCTTAATTAACTTCTATTTATGCATGTTTTCCTCTTTAGTTCGTGTCTTTTTACTTTATTACTTTATTACTTTTTCTTTCTTTCCTTTGATGTTTTTCTGTAATGTCATCTGTAAAGCACTTTGAATTGTCTGGTGTATGAACTGCACTATACAAATAAATTTGCCTCGCATTGCCTCCTGAAACAGAGCTGTTTTATGAAAGTACAGTGTGCGACGTTCAAAGAGAGACTCACAGTGGAGACCTACCTGACCGATGTGGCCTAGTACATGGGTACATGGCAAACCAGTCAGGTTTCACCCCACTGTATTGGGTATAATACCCGACGTAGGCCTGTCATCTTTATACGTTTTATAACGCCTTTGCAATAGTAGCTGTGCAACTGACTCGGGAAATAAAAACAAGCTTTTCCTCTGTGTATATCACATGGTGGCATATACACTCGTGCTAGCCTCCATACTGATCTGACAGTAAAATGTTCTTTTGTTCCCCTACATAAACTTGTAAAGAGTGCTGTCTTGATGTGGGCTATGGAGAGAGTTGCTATGTAGAAAGTGCTGAGGCACTGAGCATGACAGGATTCTGAAAAAAATACTGAACTCACAATCAATGTGCCATTTTGCCTGACACCAGTCAGCACTCACCTCCTCAGCTACAGAGCTGTCGCCACTGCCTCTGCCTGATGACCCTGTCTCACTCTCAGCTAGCACAGGAGTCACACTCAAGGCGCGTAGTAGATTGATAGATAGGTAGATAGATAGATGCTTTATTAATCTCTGTGAGAATGGATTATATTTGGCCTGCCGGTAGCCTTCGGTGCACAAAAGAACGCTAACTACGTATTCCATCCATTTCCAGAGCTTGTCCTGATCTAATTGTTACTGCTAGGATCATATGGCAAGAAATACACTAGAAGCCATGACGGACGTTGGTGTCATGTCTGACATGTCAGCAAGAGTAAAAGATATGGGAAGCATACTCCAGAAAGAATTGACAGAAAAACTGCCATGGTCCTTTTTGAATTCCCCTTGGTCTGTCTGACTAAAAAAAACTCTTTACATACATTGCGCGACTGGAAACAAAGTGATACTGTCAGAATGGACATGCTAACAGTGCTGTTGCTGGCGTTATCTTGTTACCCAAGTAACTGTTACAGAAGTAAACTTCACTTCTCATGACCATCAAAGGAGGTTCAACTTCCCTTGATGCTCATGGACGCTGCAGGTAGGGGTGTGTGTGTGTGTGTTTAGGAAACCAGGAACACATGGGATGATGTAATGGACATGATCAGGAAGGAATGAAAGTGGGGGGTCCAAACAACTTCTTTTCATATATGATGGTGAAGCCAACGGGTGAGAGAACATTCAGAGCATGGAAATGTAAGACTGACCTTGTTTTGCTTCTCATGTGTGCTTTCCACAGACGGGTGCTGTGGCTGAGACACCTGCACCTGCAGATCAAAGACACTCGTGAGCAGTGAACTCATGTCATTGCTGACGATCATCTATACGTTCCGAATTCAGTTCCTACCATGTTCCTACGGTCGCTTTGTCTGTTGGGAGGGGGCGGTGTCTCAGCTGCTCTGCTGTCCTCGTTGCTCTGTTTTTCAGGAGAGTTGATCCTTTGAATGCGATCGCTCCTCCTGTTGCCAGATATCCCATCATTCAGGCAGCTTTAAACAAAAAAACACAGCACTTAGCTTAGCCCACCAGCGTTACTGAGAACAACCCAGTTGTCAGAAGAGAATCTCACAATGTAACACAATGTGTACAGAGTTTCAGAGTCACAATGCGCTCAGCAATCTTTTATGCTGCTGTGGGGGTGATATCTCAAGTGTGATTATCATAAGAGAATGTCCTCTGGGTTTACCCACCAACAACTGTCTCAACACAGTACGTTTTGTGAAAGAACATAAGGATAACAAAGAGACAACAGTGGAATTATTCATCATCAACAAGGAAAGGTTGAAAGGCAAAGTGTCATAACATCAGTACTGACTTGTCTTTATGATCCACTGCTGCTACACTCATCACATAATATACACACACTGCCCGATTACTAAGTACACACACATTAAACTATCACAGTAAAATAGTTAACATATCTGCCAATGTGACACAACGTTGCCACACTCCAGTGCTCCAACATCAATAATAAGAAAAAGTACTTGTGAGGAGGGGGGGGGGATAGACAAGTAACAAAAGCAACCAGAAGGTGTGAGGACAAACTATACCTGGGAGTGACAGAGGAAAGGGGATGGTGAGGTGATGGAGGTTCACTGTGGGGGGGTGAACTACAAACAGGGTTTGGGGGAAGAGCATCTTCATCCATTGGAAAAACTATCTGAGGATTCGAGTCAGAGGGGTGAGTCAACATCCCCTAGCTCGATGCCTTTCTCCTCTGCCTCTGTAAACAACAACAACTGCATGAACAAACATGCGGGGCATCTTATCAACATGACCACATGAACACTTTGGAAAACACAGGAATCCACAGATGTCACTTACTTGTCAATTATCAAGGTCTATTCTGCAATTAAGAAGAAAAAGTCGTTACAAGGATACGTCGTTCATCATATTCCTCAACTGTGTGTTTATCTATGAACGCCAAGAAATACAACTTTCTGGACAGTGTTACTTTTTACACAAATACCTATTATCACCACTATAATCCAGATTAGTTCACGCAAAAGTTCGATTTGCATTGAGGTGGCCCCATCTTAATATTATCATATCGTACACTGAGTGAAAATATGAAAATTCATTTCCATGCATTTCAGCCGTCTGCGTCTGAAAGAGCAGAGTCTATTTGCTGGAATTGACCCTATTTCAAATTCAAACTTTTAAAGCGAGCTTACGTTTGTTTCTGCTTATTATTCGGCGCTGAATTAACTCCAAATCCTGCTCAGGTATATGCGATCACATACATACTTTCTCAGAAATAACACCTTCTAATTTGGGTTGAGTTTAATTCCACTCATCGTCATATTGGAAGGTTTAGCTGACACCGAGTCTTGTGTGTAGCATACGGCTTCTTCACCAGTGAATAGTCATAGCCGGGAGCGGTCGGGGTTTTCGAACGTTTACGCACCTTTCTCAGAGGAAAGCGAACACTCCTCAGCTCCCAGCTTAGTTAAACGCAGCCATTTCACCGAAATTGATCGGGGGAAAAAAACCTACCGGGGATAGTTCGGTGGCCCACAGGAACGACCTCACCGTAAACAAGTCACGCCGCACGGCGTCCGACAGCGACGGCAGATGTATCCGTTTTTACAAATGCAACAACGAGACAGACTCGTCGACCAATCAGAGCCCGAGCTCCCTGTCCGCCAGGAAAGCCTAGCTAGGATTCGGCCAATGAGAGAAGAGTTCGAGAAGTCATCGCTGAGTATTAACCAATAGGAGAGGGAGAAAAATTGCTCGTAAAATTCCTCGGTTTTCCAGGGACCCATGTCGAAATGTAATTAAACTCTAATTAGTGATCAGTGTTTGCGTGATTGTATTTTACCAAGAGATTTATAAGTATATTTAAGGTATGTTTTTGATATGATGTAAAAGCAGTACTATAATCAGTTAGTTTAAAAAAAAATTGCCCACATTTGATTTTATTTACCACTAGATCATGAATGTTTTCTTGCTTTCCTGTGATTTAACAAAACAAACAAAAATCAGTTGAAAGTGAAAACCAGATGAACCTTGGGGCTATAATTTGTCAATACCAGTGTAAATAAATCCTAAAAGGCCTCATAATTAATATTACCAGGAATGAAAAAAAAAGAGTCTGGCGTCAACACCACATACGTTACATTTATTTTAAAACAATTTACAGGAGTCTAAAGGATTAGACAGCAAAAAAGAGAGACGATAAGGGGATTCTGATTTCTTCCAACAAGTCAATTATGTATAAAGGTCAAAGTCTAGTCTATTGGAGTTGTAGAACTGAGATCCCTCCTGGTCTATCCGCCGGCAGTAAACACCACTGCTGAAGTAGCCTTCATCCACCCAATCCTGAAAACAGACAAGAAGGTTAAAACCCAGCTGGACAGATTGAGGTTCGAGGTAGAACCTGTTTACAAACTACTAACGCTGGCAAAACAGTATGATTGTTGGTATGAGCACGTAAATACAGCTCCTTCATCCATTCAACTACGTTCATGTAATCAAATACCTGCATCTGCTGACTGTTGAAGGGGCCATAGAGTTCTGAATCAGCGTTCATGTCCCATTTGTACTCCCACATCACTTCATCGCTCACTGAGGCAAATCAGAAGAAGTTTAAAAGAAGACAGTGTGATAATTTGAGGACAAACACGACAAAAAAAAAAAAACAGCCAGACACCTCTTTTGTTTACGTCCTCCTTGTCTTGTGATCCACCAGCATGCTTTTCATCAAATTCGTCTGCAAACATGTCCAGTTCATCCTCTTCATCTCCACTTTGTTTCTCCTTCTCTTTCCTCGCCCCAGCAGGCTGCTTGCTGCTCATGTTCTTCAACTCGTAGGCCAGTTTTTCGTATGTTTGCTGATAGATCTCAAAGACCCCAAAAACAACCAGTCTGTCTGCTAAAGCCGTTAGCCTGTCCAGCTTCTCCGCATCCCGTTTGGTCTCCTCACTAGATTCACTCTCTTCCCTCAGCTTTCCTTTCTTCCGCCCTCCGAGCCCTCCTACCCGGCGAAGCGCCGTCGCCACCGTCTCTCCAGGTAACATCATTTCCACCAAAGCCTCAGTGAGTTGGTGTTGAGTGTAGGATGCCAGAGGGTCTTCAGCAGGCTCTGCCACCTCCTCCTCCTCTTCTTCCTGATCTTGGTTTTCCTGTTGTTCTTCTCTCTGTTTCTCCTCCTCTGCCTCGTCCTCATCGCCTACTCTGCGTTTTCGTTTGGCGCCGAGACCTTTCTTCTTTTTTTTGAAAGGTTGTTCTTTTATTTTAACCTGGAATAAAAAATATTATTACACACTGGCCAATGGTTTTTGTAAGATCAGCAAGAGTCCCCCGATGCTATTACCCAGTCGATGTTGTCGAGCCAGTTGTCTCTAATCTGTTCCTCCTTTTTGATGAAATAGTTCCCCTCAGAGTCAAAATGTCCTTCTTGCATCTCCTCGTCCAGGTTGAAAGGCGTAATAGCAACACCCTCATCATAGTTGATCGTTGCTTCCTCCTGGCCTGAGAAGAATGTGAGCGTTATAAACTATATGAAAGAAAAGCCTCTTTGACTGTACCTCCGTTATGTCGCACACACTTCATGCAAAACACATTTGAGGAAAGAAAAACATACCATCTACATCATCGCTGGCCAAAATATCGTATTTGCTGCTATTTGTTTCCTCCCCCTCATCTTCTTCATCGCTATCCAGTGAATGTTTACCCTTAAACCTGGAGCCTGGTCCACTCACAACCTCACAGGTCTGGAAGACAAAGATGTTCACTTGAGTCATGAAAAAATCTTCTTAACCGCACCAGTCCAATATACTACAGTATGTATGTATAACGATACACTCACAACGTACCAGAGATATTTGCGGTATTTATGCAACAAGGAACCATATTTGATTGACTGTACAAATAGTTTCTTAGTAACACATTGTGTAGCAGATTGGCAATACCTCACACAACAGCCAGGAACAAAACAACAAAAACATGGCTTTCCACACTTTCTTTTAAACATTTTCTATATCCTGGTAGGTTTCCTAACAGTTGCCTTTAAATTACAAGTAGCTCAAACTGCAGAAGACGCATTTGCTCGTGTGCTGTGTGGTTGAAGGGGTCAGTGTAAATTTAAACGATGCTGCTGGAAAAGAGATTCCCTCCAGCAGTTGCGGATGGCCGCATTTTACAGCCCCATCTCCCGTGTAGCAGGAGTTACCTTTTTGTTTGGGACGTCATCATCCAGGTCTAACTCTCCATTTCCGTCCTCAAATGTTACTTTTCTCTTCGACATGGCGCTTGGGAAAGGAAACACACACACACACGCTAAGGTTGGAAACTGGCGAACATGAGGGCTGAAAGCACGTTAGCTTAGTGGCTACAAATGAGCCACCAACAGTCGTCACATGCAGAAACGTGAAGCTTTTCTAAGAAATACATGGGAATACATTTGATTGCCTACTTACTACTAACTACTGAACCAGACGGCGTGGACAGAAACAAACACAACTATCGGATTCAGAAATCCTCGAAATTGTGAAACCCGACAAATTCAAACGACGTTTGTTTTCTGTTCTTCTTCGGTTAGTTTTCCTCTTCTTCAATGGCAGGTGTGTCAACTTGTCACCCTACCGCCCCCTACCGGCGCGGAGGACACAGCGCCTAAAAACAGGTTGAGATTTAGTGACATGAAAGTACTTTCAAGTCGCTACCATCTGTTTAGACAAATATATTCAGATATTCCATTGTGATAGACCATAATAATGTTTAATATAAATACAAATCTGGACATTAATACATCAAAAGAAAGAAGCATCAAAGCATATTTCAGAACATTGTCATTTTAAGTGTAATTGAGCTCTAGGCAGCAGCCTGGAGGATTTTTTTGGTTGTTTTTTGTTTTACCAATATTGTATCTATGATTCAGCCTGCTTAGGCAGTGGACACATAACATCTTTAATCTCTGTCTTTGCACTTGTGACTCTTTTAGATCAGAAATTCCTTGAAGTCCATCAGGATAAAAAGGATATCTGCATGTCAAGAATAGACATGAGAGGTCAAGAACTGAGACATGCAAGACATAATCTAAACCTCACATAACAAGAGGAACAATTGATTGTTTTGTATTCATAACAAACATAGAGTGAGCTACACGGGCAACAAAGGTGTTCTAATCTCAGAGAACGGAATTTGAGACAACTGATTCTATCAGAATTAAATATTCCCTGTCTGAAAAGATGCTCTGTGCGATATGGGATCTGAGGGTAAAGTCATCTGAAATCAAGAACAGAGCACTAAATGGAGAAGTGAGAGAAGAGCAGCAGGTGTTCTTGAAAACTTTCACTTTCAGGCTGCAGTTCTCGACAGGGAGGTTGGTTGTGACTGCTCTGTGTAATTCATCAGCCCAGAGAAGACTTAGCAGGCAGAACAGAGAACACAATGTGTCAGGGTTTAGTTACCAGGAAGTGGGTCGAGTTATTTATATTTCAACACTCATCGTCCAGTACCCAAGGGAGAACCGGTGGTAGTAACCTGAGACGATATCTTCATACGTCGTGTGGTAGCGGATGCAGTGAGAGAGAACACTTGAATGACGACGAGCTTCAGAAAACATCTGTATTTGTAAATAATGTAAACGTGAGGAGTGAGTGGAGGCTAAATTGACCCTGTGACAAGTTCAGCACTGACAAAGGTGAGTTTAAGTCATTTGTGTACTATTCCCTGAGTGCCTGTAAGAGTTTCAGGTCCACTGTGAGTCCTGCTGTATTTTTTTTTTTGTCTGCCATGATTCTCAATGTTTGTAATGCTCAACGTCCATCTTTTCAGAGTGTGTCTCTGACACCTATTTCCCCACTTATAAACTGACCAACGTACCCAGTGACATCCATGCCTAACAACTGACCAACCTACCAAGCAAGCAGCTGACAGAAGAATCCTCCACTGACGTATGCGGTAACTACTGACGAGACAACACACTGACCAACCCACATGTGTACTCCTTGAAGTTTCACCAGCCAGTCGATGGACCGACCGTTGATCAACCAGCCTACCGACCTACCGACCTCACTGCTAACTCACCAACCATATTAGCTTGTCTTACATCCTTTGTTACATCACAGAACTGCTATGTTCCAATTACTGTGACGCAGCACATGACGTACACTATTTGCATTTAAAATGTTTCAAACTTTCAATGTAACAATTACAACATGTATATGAGAGATAGCTGATTAGTATTAGAGCATGTAATACTCTCATTTTCAATAATGTGATACTTTCATTCCACTTCAGGTTTCACTTTCCTACGTTTTCCGTCCGATCACTTTCTCTTCTTTCAGCGTTGGTATGAAGATCCACGAGAAGATTCTGACCCATTACCTATCATGCCCCTCTCCAGTCGACAGAGAAGGATATCTCTTTAAAAAGGTTTGAACATAGGTGGGCTCAAGTTATGAAATCTAATGTTGTTACGTCAATAATGCTCCTGTTGCATCATAGAAAAAGAGGAACACCAGCTACCAGCGACGATGGTTTGTCCTGAAGGCAAACCTGCTTTTCTACCAGGAGAGACCGGCTGACCGACACCTGCTGGGCGTCATCGTCCTGGAGGGTTGTGCAGTCCGGCGCTGCGAGTCTGAAGGGCAGTTTTCCTTTTCCTTGGTGTTTGAGGGACCTGGACTCAAAACCTACAGATTTGCAGCGGTGGATCATCGGACTCAAGAGAGCTGGGTGACGTCTTTACTCTCAGCCAGCCACTGTTACCTGTCACTGCTGGTGAGAGACCTGGGGAGGCAGTATGAAGGTGAGTGTTGTCCTGTGTGTGGGCCGGTCAGTTGTAAGGTAGGTATGGATGTCAGCAGGTAGATACACAGGTAAATATCTACGTAGTACCAAGGTACAGGTAAATATCTGGGTAGCTAGGCGGGTTGGTCGGTCAGTCAGTTGGTAGACAGGTCAATAGTTCATTAACTGTGAAATGTGACTGTGACTCTGATTTAAAACCAAACACTACAAACTATATACTATAATTTACGTATCATGTTGTGCATTTATTTCCCGTTTACTCTGCAGAAGCCAAACAGCACTCTGGGGAATCTCCTCCCAGCACCTCGACAGGAGCTCTCAAACAGTCCAGCAGCCAGATAAACCAGGGGTTCTTCTTCCAAATGCAGGAGCCGCCAGCAGCAGTGAGGGAGGGGACACGTCTCAGTGTTGGAACAGTTTCACAAACCAAGAAGTCCCCAAAGCTGTGGCACAGGAGAAACGCTCACGTCACCCCTCTTAACAGCCCGGCGCCTTTGTATGGCGAATGGCCCTTGGTTGGTTTTGACCCACTTGAGGAGTTCAGCAAACTTCACGAATACTACGGGCAGGAAGTGAAGAAAGCCAGAGAGGAATGGCTGCAGAACCGACAAGAAAAGGAGGAGGAGGACGAGGAGGAGGAGGACGAGGACGAGGAGGACAGTAGTGGAGATCTGATCGAGCTGGGGTGAAGAAATACACTTTCTAAAACTGTTTAAAAAAAAGGAAACAAAATGGAAAAGTGTTTTTTCACGTCTATAAATATTCTGAGATTAATTTGGATTGAAAATGTCATGTTCAACTTGATTCATTGGAAGAATGATTCTTCCGGTTTGGCTCAAATGACAGAAACCTCCAAATCAAAGGGACTTAACACTTTTTGTACAGTGAATGTCAATACAGTCAGTCAATAAGAGAATAAACCCTTGGTTTCTGTCAGTTTGCATTCAGATTCAATACGATTTATAATATGTAACATTCCATAATAAAAGATCTCTTTATAATTTTAGACGTTACATTGTGGTGTACATTATGTGCATTAGTGTATAATACCGGTAAACCCTCATCAGACCCTCTGTCAGACAGCCAGTGGAAGGTTTTAAACAGCAGGGGGCGCTAGAGGTTTGTGTGAACCACAGTTCAGTTTATGTAAAAAATGTAAATATTGCAGTGGAAACATCTATATTTGTCTTTGATTTTCAGATCTCCACCATTCATTGGATTAAATATTTCCAGGTTTATGAATGTAAAAAACTGTACTGTTCCCAAGTGTCCAATCAGCTGCTGTCCCCTCTTTTCAGTGCAAAAGGAGATGAAAATCTGGTTTGCCCTCTGATTTGTAATTTGCTGGTGATTGATGTCACAGGATGGAATCCGATAACGTGACAGGTCACCGAGAGGGTGACAGATATTCACCAGTGTAACGTTACAACTAAAGGTTGTCTTCCTCTGTACGTCGAGCTGGGGGATTCTCCACATTCCCGTCTTTGCAGACAGACATACCAATCACCCAAAAAGTGATAGATGGCTTCGGAGGAGCGTGCCAACGCGTGTCACATTACAGAAAGCTCCTTGGCAGCAGACACACATCTGTATGGTAACACTTCCACACGGTAGCAGCATGTAAACACACTGTGAGGTGAGATGCCACACCTCACAAACTACTTGTCACTCACAACATGTGCAAATAAATGGACTTAATTTACAACTGTCAGGATGCTTTCATTTAAAATCGTTGGAAAAATGAAATGACACCATTCGTCAGGCCACGGCTGTGAGAAAATGTTTGCTGCCGTGCTGAGACGGAGGAAACACTCACTGAAACATTTTATTTCATTTGTTAGTTAGTTACCAAGTAACCAGTTAACGCAGCCACTGGGAGAAAACGCAAACATAAAAATGGCCAAGCTCAAAACCAGCCCCAGCCAGGAACCAAACCAGGGTGAGACAACAGTGCAAACCACTGCCCCACCGTGTCACCATTAACTCTTTGTGTCCCCTCCAACAGATCAGGAATTGTCACACGTGTTACCCGAGGTATTAAACGGGGCGTCGTCCGGTCATTCGTCCAAGTTTCAACATGACATATTTCATTCCCGACAACAAGGCGGTGATAATCAAGTGACACAGAGGTCAAAGGTCAGCAGCGCCATCGATGTATTGACAGCTAACATTTGGCTCTCGCTGTCCGGAGCGCTCACAGTGAACATAAGTGTGTGTAATTCAAATTAACACCAGAGAAGAGCAGCGAGGTGACTCATGCTCAGGTTCTGTGGAAACATCGACAGGTGAAGCCCAGAGAGCAGGCAAAAATAAATCCAACAGACGGGATCAAGAAAGTTGTTAATGAAATGAACCTGGATTATCTCGGAGGTAAATGTGGATATAAAACCTGAAAAAACAACAAGGAAAGCATTTTCCTCTCTGAGCCTGGCGCGATGGACCAAGTTTATTTAGCTATTCTGGTCGCTGCCAGCTGTCCCTTTCATGTCCTCCTGGGAATGTCTGCTGCCATCACCCTGCCGGGGGGCGTCCGTTTAACGCTGGCCATACAACTCATCATGTCCTCTCACGAAAAAGAAGAGAACAAAACGGAAACCGGCCATAAACTCTGCTGCCATAAAAACACACAAAAACACAAACACTTGATTTTGACTGATTTACATTTTTACAGAAGAAAGAAATTCCTTGATAAAACTGTAATTAAACTTTGAAAAATGTGAAAGAAATATGTGGTTGACATAGTGGTACAGCGGTTAGTACCGTTGCTACACAGCGAGAAAGTCTCTGGCTCAGTTCCCAGCCTGGGGGGGCCCCCCACGTGTGGAGACGGCATTCTGTCCGCCTAGGATATGACAGATATTTAGATAGACTTTTATTTACAACGTTTCGTCATTTTATATGCTGTTACTTCTTTTTGCCGTCACACTGACATGTGGTTGGATGTGGGTGGTAACGTCAGGTGACATGTGCGTTGATAAGTTGTCCTCCATCCGTCCAATCTGTCCGTCGCTGAGTTTTCACCTCAGTGCAACATTGGCTTAAACATGAACTTCAATTCAACTTCTGATTCCAGAATCTTCCAAATGTTCAGTTCCATCAAACTTTTATGTCAGTATTTGCTTCCCAGACAAACTATTAGTCATATGGGTCATGGCGACGAGGAAGAGTTGCAGTGTTTGTACTAGAGTGACAGTCAATCACTACAAAACAGACAAGTAAGACACATTTTAGAAGTTGTTCAGTTGTTAGACTCCACTCACACAAAACCTTTGTTTGATTACTTTGTCAATTTCCATAATCAATAGAAGAGAACAGAATAGTAAAGTCATACAGGTTCATTGTTCCTCTTTCATAATATCTTTAACAAAAAACATACGTTTTTTTGTACGAATGCACATTCACACACAAATCAGTGTGAGCGTTCAATATTTTTAATACTGTCTTGATAAGTTCTGATGCTTCTATTTTGTCGGTGTGGGGAGATGTTTGGCTAAGTTGACTGTTGTTTTGCATATCCGTGCTCCAGCAGAGATCAGAGAACTTGAAATCGTTGACGTGTTTTTACTTAAAATAAGGCGGCTGATCTGGACATGCCGGCCAGAAGCCGCATCAGCTGCTGAGCGTGTAGAATAAGTTTGTAAAATCGCAATGGGCATCACAAACCAAAAATAAAGTGGCTGCTGCGAACAGAAGGAGGGTGGAAAGACAGAGTCCACTGGTCCAACAAGCATCTATGTTCTCAATGTCCTTATTAGTCCACGTGGGACTGCAAATCTGCTACATGGTCCCTCAGCTATCAGGTTTACTTAATTCCAAGACTCCTGGGTCTATTTCTGATCTCCAGTAAGATGATACGCTGTCTGCTCTCTGTCTCCTTAACTTTTGCCATCACTTCATCCCAACTATCCTCTCTCTCTCTCTGTCTCTCTCTCTCTGTCTCTCTCTCTCTCTTCATCCCCATCCAAACTTGAGGTTGTGGCTAAAGTTAGACTATCCTGCAGACTGGTATATAAGCGTGCGGGGATGTCCGTATAGCGCGGCTTCACCCTGTCTTCTCTTTCTTGATCGTCCAAACCTCCGCTCGCACCGTCTCAAGATGGTGAGTACCAGGGCTCCAGCCAGATCAAACAGCTCCGTGGACTTACTTCTTCATATTCATAAATCCATCACCATCACATCCAGTGGATCAGTGGATGTTTTCAGGATGCTTAAGTTCTAATTCATCATAAATTATCGCCGTGGAGACGAGGTGATGGCAAATTGCATAGGAGGCAGGTTGAAGGAGAATGAAATGCTGGTTGGGTGGTGATGATGCGCCTCAGACTGTGTTGTCAGGAGGGTTAATCAGACATAAAGAAATGTTCTGTCGTTTCACATTCAGCACAAATTTCCAAGTTCGCTGCAGGTTTTTCGTGTGTGAAATAGACATTTTAGACATTTCGCGTTTCACCCATCTCTGTCCTTCAGGCACCGAAGAAAGCCAAGAGGAGGCAGGCAGCAGGAGATGGCGGCTCCTCCAACGTGTTCTCCATGTTTGAGCAGAGTCAGATTCAGGAGTACAAGGAGGTGAGGCCGCACAGCAACACTCCATCCCTTCCAGAAGCAGCGTTCACAGTTGGCACAAGGACAAGCATCTTCATCACCACTCGATATCAGACACGGATAGGTTCGCATCTTGGATACTGACATAAAAAAACAGACTGTTCTATTTCCGAATAAACCAAAATTAGAGTTTGGTGAAGCTTGGATCCATTTACACCGCAGTTGCTACGTTGCCGGCACCCCCCCTCGCGTCCCCTGACAATTTCATGCGTTGTAACACAGCTGAGGAGACTCAATCAAAACAAAATCCCCCAGAAAGATTTGATGAAGAGTGGCGAAGAGGATGTTCAGGAGGGTCGGTAAGGCGAGCGCTGCGTGTTTGCTTAATGATGCTGTGTGTGTTTTCAAAATGTCGCCATGACTCAGAGCAGAGAAAACATTCCTGCTGCGATAAGTGATACAGGCGTCTTGAATGCCACTTGCGGAATGCCTGGCATGATGATTGGGATGATATTAGCACAGATGGACAGACAGCAGCCACCGTTTGTATCTGCCTCCAGCAAAGGAAATATGGAAGCGTGCTGGTGACGAATGAGGAGTTCAAGGCCAAGAGGTTATCTTAAGTTTCATAGACATAAGCTGCGGCGGCTGAGTCGATCACACAGCTGCTCCCTAATGATACTTTCCCAAATAACCATGTAAGAACAGCAGCGCCGTAATCCCCCACTCCCCCCCGCCCCCCCTCCAAAGGCCACATTCAAGTCCGACTTGTTGAGTCGCACAATATCCTCGAACAATGTTTACACAGCTCCGTGTCAGAGATACTCTCCAGCTGCCACTTTAACGGACAAACCGGCGGTGACTGACCGGAAATATGACTAGTCTGTGTGTCGTCTCCTTCCAAGGCGTTCACAATCATTGACCAGAACAGAGACGGTATCATCAGCAAAGACGATCTGAGGGACGTGCTGGCCTCCATGGGTGAGCGTTGGTTGAAGCGTTGTCTGTGTTTCACGTTCTCCCATCCGAACCCTTCCGGCTCGTCTTTGCTCTGTTCAGGCCAGCTGAATGTGAAGAATGAGGAGCTGGAGGCCATGATCAAGGAGGCGAGCGGCCCCATCAACTTCACCGTCTTCCTCACCATGTTCGGAGAGAAGCTGAAGGGTGAGAATGTCAGTGTGACGCTGTCGACTGAGTTCAGTTACAGGTCCGTGGGGCCGGCAGGGGGACGGGTACGTGTTTTCGTCAAGATTCATTTCGTACCCACCACTTTTTTTTTAAATGACAATCTGAAACTATGACAACACTGAATGAATCTCTGTCTCCACCACATTTCACAGCAAACTTGACGCCTATGGTTCAGTCTTCCAAGTTCTATTTGAACTCAAAGCAACATAATACAAATATAGGAGAGCTGATCACCCCAAACTATCCTCAGTGTGGACCTCATGACAGATACACAAAGACATGAGACAAAGCTAAGAGGACAAACGGCTGCGTGTTCCGTCCCAGTCTATCACTTCGCACTTTTACGACTCACTATCGCCCCCCTGTGGTAACATATCCACCTTCGATCCCGGCAGGTGCTGACCCCGAGGACGTTATTCTCAGTGCCTTCAAGGTCCTGGACCCCGAGGGTACCGGATCCATCAAGAAGGAATTGTGAGCAGTTTATGAAGTGGTTTTAAAATCAACCTTCACACACATTTCCACGAATGATGCACAAAACTCTGTCTGTCTGCAGCCTGGAGGAGCTTCTGACCACTCAGTGCGACAGGTTCTCCAAGGAGGAGGTACAGTTTTAATAGGAATCCTTTTTTTTTTTTTACATTTTGGTAGCTGCAGTTACATTAATCAGCTCTTTGTCATTTCACCTAAAGTGTAACTGTTTTCTAAAATGTACATCATCTTGAAACTGAATCACTAATCAGGAGAGGAAAACACATGAGGTACTCCTGTGGGACATATGAACCCCTGACCCTGAACCTTCCCCTCCTGTAGATAAAGAACATGTGGGCAGCCTTCCCCCCAGATGTTGCCGGCAACGTAGACTACAAGAACATCTGCTACGTCATCACACACGGAGAGGAGAAGGAGGAGTAAAGAGACCGCTAGAAGACAAGAAAGACAGAAAGAAATCCCTTCCTATTCTTCCTCCCCTGCCTCTCTCATCCTTCTCCCCCCTGTCAAGCCATCAACTCAGCCGCTGGAAACAAAGACTGACACAGAGCGCTGACACTCATGGGAGGTCTATGTTTGCTTATGGGCATTTCTAGGAATGGTTGTTAATGAAACAAACAAAAAAAAAGATCATCCATCTCCACCCATGACCCCTCTAAACCTTTTCTTTCTTAGTGAGCATCTTTGTCGTTATCAGCTCAGTCTCCGAGGACCTCATTCCCAATTCTGAAGACGTCCTCCTCAGTAGAAGAGCTGAGAGGACACAGAGCAACTGCAGGTTTTAGAGGGAAATGATGTCTCCTTAAAGTGAGAACAGCTCTTCCCCTTAAAAAAAAAGGTTGAGAGGGAAAAGAAAGAAAGAGGTGAAATTTCTTTCTCTCGTCTCTTTCTTGAGTCCATACAGATTCTCCACCCATAAGCTGTCCTGCCTTTCCTCTGTACTGAATAAAAGGGACAAACTGTGAATAAAATCTCTTTACTTTTGTACTTCTGAGTGTCTGTTCAGCGGCTCTGTGGGCTCCTGGGAGGATTTATGCACATACAGCGACACCTGGTGGACAAACCAGGTCTGCACATGAACAGCAGCATTTAGTCAATGAACTAAATCTACAGTCGATTAATCAGCAAATATTTAAATGAACACACAGATCTTCTTGGATTTGCAAACTGGCTGCAATACCTCTCTAAAATTGAGAAAATTTCTTCAAAATATGAATAATTTCTTTGTATTTATAATGGACCAGACCATGTGCACAAGTTAACTGATCAAAACAAAGGGTAATCATTATATAATTATAACATAAATATAAAAAAACATATAAAAATAAACAAATTTAAAAACAAATTTATTCACCAGAAGAGCCAGGAAGATTAACATAAACTGGCAAAAACAGTTAACGGTGATTCATTTATGAATTAATGGTGTTTACAGTTTAACTAGCACCAGGTTGTATTGGTTTGTTCCTAGTTGAACGTTATCTGACATCTTACCGCTCGTTCTGGTCTAAGTCCTGCCAATCAGCACCGGATTGTACACCGCTGAGTTGACATCATGCTGTGACAGATGACTTCCTCATTAGCTGGCTAAAAATAACTGTCTGGTTATTTGAGGCTTCACTCCCGGATTCAGATTCTTCCAAAAATATGTTCTGCAGTCATGAGACATCAACAACCTCAGACCGTATTAGTGTTTGTGGCACATTCCACATTCCAACAAACCCACAACGAAAACAGACAGATCATTGAATATATTATGGTTTATTACTCATCACAAATGTCATTATCAATTAAATACATCAGTTGTCGATCTGAAGGAATGAATTCAATTAGCTATACTTTAATTTCACTTTCTCTAGGAAGTGACATGTAAACTTAAAAACACATGAGACAAACAACATGGGGGAGAGGAAAGCTTTTTCATCTTTTTTAAATATTTGCATCAGTGGGGGTCGTTCTGAATCGAAACTTCAGAGCGATATTTTACAAGATCACAAAGGAAATGCACAAAGGACCGCGGAGAAATGCATTTCTACTTTTGTCTTCTACATTGTGGAGCCACAGAGAGACAGAATTTGATCCTCTCGCCATCGCCAACCCTCTGAGCGACAAGAACGTACGTACAGCTCATGAGCTGCGGGGAGACGTATTGCTCAGAAAATACTTGGGAGTCCACAAGGCCCCAAAGTGTCACGGTGGACCGTCTTGGGGAAGGTTTGCATAGATGAGTTCAGGTTATCCCCACTAACGCTACACTAATCTGTGCCTAGGGCGTCCAAACTGAGCAGGAAGGGAGAGTGGGTGGATTTCTATAGTTCACTATGTAAAGAGCTGACTGAGGTGGAAAACAATGAACATGTCGGCTACAGTGACATGAAGTCCCTCTAATCCTTAACTACAACAACAGCACGGTTAAAGAGCAGCAATGTTTTCGCCACCAAATGGTTTTAGACTAACTAGCTGGCACAGTTGACCGTATGCTGACGGGGCCGGGAGTGGTTTGATGGACGCACAGCTATGTTACAGTACAGAACACTGAGGGTAAATAGGCTAGGGAGTTCCATGAGTAACTAAAGCACAACTCTGTGAGACAGACACACTCAAATCAAACAATTGCATGAATTAAGACCTTCAACTTCCCCCCCCTCCTCCTCCTCCAAGAATAAAAAACAACAACAACAAAAAAACAAACCCGGCATCTGAATCGCTCATCAATGTTCGTTGCTCGGTCGGAGGTCCATGTTTAATACTGCACTTCAGTAAAAGACTCGTGGACATCAGCTGACCAACGACACTCAAGCTATAGCGAGGACATGCATCGAGGACTTAAACGTGCAAATAAAAACATTTATGTGACCCCCCCACCCCGCACCTCCACTGTGCAGTCCGCCATCCTTCCAGTCACCCAGGAGTCTCTTATCATAGAAAAATAATCAGATCCAAAATAATAATAATAATTCATAATATACTATATTTTATTAAATTAACCACTTTGTACATAAATATAGCAGAGCCCAGAGGTCAAAGGTCAGAGGTTAATGCTACATTGGCACACCTGATGAAGTGGCTTACTATAGGTCAGTGAGACACTCGTTCCCTCCACCAAGAAGGGTATTTTTTTTAGCCTTTTAGGCCAGACGTGTGTTTGTAGGTTGAGGAAGTGTTTGGCCCTGGGTGGGGGTGGGTGCTCAGAGTGACCTTCTAGCTCTCTGTGGAAGTACACTAACGGAGTGGTCGACTTCAGTGGAGCTTTGTGACTACACCGCAAGTGCAAGCATAATCCTTCATTTTCTTCTGTTGTGTGACATCACATTCTGGTGGGCGGGTCGTCGCCCCCTGCTGATATTTGGCAAATTCAAACGATTTTCGTTTGGTTTAAAACAAAAGTGATGCTTGGACATTTGGTCTGTGAGCTTTTGTGTGGCGGCGTTACAGTGAATGCTGCGAGGCCTGAACTCCCTGTGTCTTTGTTTGACCAGGGACAGACACAAACTACGGATAAACCACCACACTGGTCTGTATGTTGGCGTACGTCCTTCGGTTTCACACGGCAGATTTGTCCCCATGATGAGTCAATGAAATGGGCGTTTGACTTGAGAGCAAAACAGGAGAAGCCACACAACAGTAACACATTTCACTACTAAGGCACACACTCACTCACAACATTTAACGAGACAATAAATACATCCTCAACATCACTGAGGATGAGCGTTTCTGTCTTCAGTGCCTGTGTTCTCCAACCTCGTCCAGATCTGAGCAGACAGGGGGAGTGGAGTGCAGACAGGATCCTATGTACTGGAAGTCCACTATTTATTTACATATTCTATGGCACCAGAACTAGTTCTGCAAGCTTCCGGATTACAAACCCTCAAACTACTGCCGTCAATCTGATTAAAAGAATAAAAACAAACTCAATTCATTAAAAAAAAAGCTAAGATGACTGTGGTATGATGAAATCTTGATTCACAGCCCGTGCTCCAGTTGAAAAAGGAACGTCGTCCCATCTAAAACGCTGTGGAAAATAAAACAAGGTGCCGTAAGCCCCCGAGGTGCTATTAAAACCATGGTCCACTTGTGTCCATCACGGTCTGGGGCGACATCAAGTCTTCACAATGAGCGTCATACAGGAAGCCATCCCATGTTTTTTAGTAATCACTGTTTCTGGGGGCTTTTGTCCCCCTGACCTCTTTCTTTTTTTTTGGTTCACCATCCCTTTTCACCGTGAACTAGGCCGAATCTTTTGCTGCTGCAGCTCCATTTCTGTCCTCCGCCTCTCCTCCCCCTTTGTCCTTTTTCTTGCTGGCTTTCTTCTTCTCCTTCTCTAACCTCTCCTTCTCCCTCCTGAGCCTCTCCTTCTCTGCCTTGTCCTTCTCCCTCTTCTCCTTCAGTTTCTTCTTCTCGTCGTCCTTCTCCTTCTTCTTCAAGTCTTTGCTTTTCTTCTTTTTCTTTCCCTCCTCCTCTCCATTTGGGGCATCGTCCGCTGCTTCCTTTTTGGAGTCAGGAAGCGGTGGCAGAGGGGCGTTGTTTGCGGTGGGAGAGGGGATAGCCGGGGTGATCTGCTCGGAGACGATCCGAGGTGAGGGGGATAGGGTGTTCGGTGGAGGTGTGCTTTGAGAAGGAGCTGCTGGAGATCCACACTGGACCGCTCCTTCTGACACCGGAGGCGGCCCACGCGAGGGCGCAGTGGAACTCCCGGCCAGGGGGCTTTGAACCTGTGGAGGCCTCTGTCCAGCCCCAGGCGGAATGGGTGGTTTATGGGTGGGCTCTCTGCCCGGACTGGAGGTGACGGCAAGCGACTGGCCCTCCATTCCTGACGGGCCTGAGAAGGAGCCTTTCTTGGACTGGGAGTGGAAAGGGGATCTGGACTTGCGGAAGCCAGGGAGGGAGAGCAAGCTGGAGGAGGCCCTGAGGGGTCCTGGTGGGGGAATCGAGCTCGACAGGAAAGAGAAGCTGCCGCCAGAGCTAATAGAGGCAGCACGACGTTTGTACTCATAAATAGCCCTCGTACCGTGGAGGCGGCGGCCCGGCTGGTGCGTCAGCTCCCCTCTGGACTCCCTCCACTTCCTCACCTGGACGCTGCACTCCCTCTCGATGAGGGCCTCCGTCACAGGGAGCAAAACAATCTGAATGCACGGGCAAACGGACGACAGACAGAGGAAGTGAAGATTACTAAACTACGCGACAAAAAGAGACTGGCAACTCGTGTCGATGAGTCAGACCAGAAGCTGGTTGTGACTGTGTGAGGCACACACCTCCTGTACCAGCATCTCCTCTCTGATCGTGTCAGGTGAGATGCTCCGTAGTCGCTCCATGGTTTCATACATGCCCTGCAGCTCCCGGAGTTTATCCACAGACCCGAGCATCTGCTTCAGTAGCACCAAGCCCACACGAAACACGATCTTCACACCTGGAACCAGACACTAGACATGTGTCAGCTGTATGACTACAGATAAAATGATCACAGTACATGTACAGTAAATACACTATACACACCCACGTTTAAGTGTTTGGTACTTGGTACGTACTTGTCAAATGCACAAACTAGCAAGGTTGTAGTCAAACGATACGAGAGAGTGACAAACCCTCCTAGAAAGTGGCTCATCTCATCGTACCTTCACAGAAGAACATGTCCCACACACGCAGCACACACGCCCACGGTAATGTGCGTGAGAAGATACACATGAACCACTCGGTCATGTAGAGAATGGGGTCAATCTTGAACTTCTTGAGATGACGGTACGCCATGGGACACGTACGGCGTAACAGCGAGAAGAAGATCTCGCCGTCCAGCTGGATTGCTTCCTGAAAGACAGAAATGCCATGTCAGCAAAAAAAACAAACCCAAAAACAAAACCAACAGAAACTGACAGAGACGGTTTCTCTCACCAGCCCGGCGCTGTAGTACCCGGGGAGGTACTTCTCACATATCTGGACGAGGCACCAAAAGGCTTGCTGTGAAACACAAACACGGGAAACACTTGTTGGAGCAAAAGAAAGCACGACAAACACGGGAACGGACGCTGACAAGACACTGGAAGTAGCTGTTGTATGTTCTGTCGTGCTCACTGACTCTTGTGTCTCTGCGGGGGTCGACCTCTCACCTCAGCAGGCATATGCATGAGCAGCACTGCAGCCACTGGAGCCTGAGCCTGGCAGTAGCCCTCGTCAGGCCGGTAGATGGTGTACGCCTTCAGGATCCGATACAGATCCTGTTGTCTGCAGGAACAAACACCAGCGCTGAAACACTTCTCATGTTCGTCCCTCTGACCTCAGCACATCAAACAATGAGTACAAGTTCTTGATAACGCAGCTGATGATGTAACCCGGACCATTTTTAGCCGCGCTGGTACTGTTGCTTTCCTTTTTGGGACTTGGATTATTATTGGCTTTGATGGAGACGGCTGGAAAATGAAGTGCAGATGTGTGTGTTTTACCCGTGGCCACCGCGAGCAGCGAACATCTCGTGAAAGGGGAACTGTCTGTGCAGATCCTTCTCTATGATGTCCAGCCATTTAGCCTCTCCGGGTTCCCTCTCCAGCTCCTGTGGTACAAAAAAAAAAAAGATGTTTTGGATCAGTGCTCATCAACAGCTCGTACAAAGGTCTGAATGTGGCAAATATACGTTTGCTTCCATGTTCCTGTTATTGCCGATATGAATTCATCACACATCACTCAGATATGATCACATTATTTCACACTATTAGTGAAAGTCAACTTATTTATATTCTCCCTTGGCCTATACACAAGTTTCATGGAAGTTTTCACCAACTGACAAATTCAGACTTGAATGTGACACACCTACAACAACGGACCCTTTGACATATTATATTATTGTCATATTTTTCTTCCTGTGTCATTTATTCGTGGACTCAAGATCATGCATGTGGCTTGGAAGATGGACACGCTATCAACAGCTAAAGGACACAGACACACACATTAATCGATAGTGTAGGTTTACAATGAACAGCTCATACTCAACTGCCAACTGACGTCTGATCAGAACATACGGACAAACATCAACTACTTGGGGGTGAAAAAAAAAACTATGGGAAGGAAACCTCTTCAACAAAGATAAGTCCAGTGGCCTCCTGAAAGAACGCACACACCCCCCAGCATGGCTTTGGAGTCGGCTCCTGACAGGCAGGATTACAGGTTCTGATAAGAGGCTTACAGGTTCCTATGTTTGCGCCTGCGCCCCTTTAGCACCCCCGGAGTTAACTTTTGCAATGGTTCCCACATTCTACTAACAGCTTAATCTGTTTGTTTGTTTTTTTTCTTTAACCACTTCCAACCAACGTTACGAAGAGACAGAGAAAGTACATTTGAACAACTTACAGAGGAGTTTTGACAAACTTTGAGTCCATGTAAATGCTCTGATAGATGAGTAGTCAAGTACTAACAGAATGTGTTATTAGTGCTATCAGTGTATTTAGATATGCAGTTACAACAGTTATACCTCAAATTTTCCTTTGTTGGCGTCCAGAAGATCCTGGCTGTTGGACAGCAGCTGCCAGGCTTTGGCCCTGAGAGATGACGGAATCCCTTTCCTGCAGCGGATCTTCACCTGCAACACAAGTTGATACACAACTCACTTCTCAATGACATGTCATTTCTGGAAAAAAAACTAATTCTCTCAGTGCCTACCTTCTGGAAGCGATGTTTGATCCACTTATCCCAGTTGTTGAACATATCAAGCCATTTCATCTCCCTCTGTCTGGACACTTCCACTCGAACTTCCTTTTCACTGTGGTAAGTAATGTATAATTACCCACTGAACTGGACGTCTAACCTCATAAATATATATTGCCTCAGTTTCTCCCATTCTAATATATTGATATGTGCAGATGCAGCAGATCCACATCAGTAACCAAAGTGCACTCCACTGCTTCACTGTGAATCGATACAGTTTAAATATTGAAATGCAGAAAAGCAATTAGCTTGTCACAAACTCTACAGGCATCATGTCCTGAAAAAGGAGAGTATTGGAGCTGATGGGTGTGAGCAGCTGTAACAGAAAGCCTCAGTCAGTACACACTGAGTCACAAAAAAGTGCTCTCAGCATTATCTGAGTCAGACTGAAGGGAGATAAAGGACAGACAGATATGTTTAGAGCAGCAGAGCACGAGAGCAGGACAGATGAGTCTCAGGGGCAAATTAGTCAATAAGACAAAAAGGATGGTGATCATAGAGCTAGCCGGGCATGATTAAATCTGTGCAAACTGGTCTGGTGGTCCCACACATACGTATTCAACACTATTTTACAATCATAGGTGCCAGATTTGTTTTTATTCCACTAAATGGTCCTGATTGTAAATGTGTTATGAATGTCTTATACCCACCTGCTGTCACTGTACTGACTCCCGCCCAAGAAACCATATTTATCAGTGCGTCTGACAGCCAGGCCGTTGATCTCTGAGTCTGAGCCCACAGAGCTTCCGTCCTCTCCCAACCCGGACAAAGACTCCAAAGTACCAGACATCAAGCTGGCAGACTCCAGGTAACTGAGGGTGTCAGGGGCTGGTCGCGAGGTGGGCAGCGGCAGCACAGGGGCCGGCTCCTGGATCACTGGGACTGTAGGGCTGGAGTGTTCAGCCCTAGTGGGAGAGTTGGGCAGCTCTTCTGTGCCTACACAAGGGCTTTCAGGTGTTGGGGACAGAGGAGGTGGCAGACTTGGAGGGTTTTGTGCTTGTTGCGATGGCTGAAGACTCTTCTCTTCAGATGCTGCTGCAGCATGTGCGGATACAGGAGAGGCTGGTGAGACATCACAGCCTGGTGACTGGAGTTGGCTCACTGTGAGTTGACCATCGTCCCTGACAGGACTTGGGTTGTGGGTAACATGAACACTGGGGTACAGATTAGGACCAGGAGTGAGATCAGGAGAGAGGGATGCCTGTTGTTCTTCTCTGGGCGTTGCTGGCCCACTTGACTGAACCAGAGTCTCTGCTTTTACATTTAAGAGCTCTGCAGCAGGTGGGTCTTTGACTGTGACACTCACACCTGTCTCTGCGTCTTTACCAACTGATTCCTCATTCTCTGAAGTAGCCACGTGTACCAGTGACGGGAGGAGGGGATCAGCAGCAGGTTTGGATGGACTCACGGGTGGCTGGGGAGCTGACCCTGAACCCATCAACTGTCCTGTCGGGATGTTTCCAGACAAGCTTTTGTCATTGTAGAGGGAAGACTTTGGTATGGGCACTTCCTCTGACTCGGAAGCAGGAGGAGCTGATGAGGGGATGGATGGAGCTGCATCGGGAGGATCAGCCAATGCGGGTGGTGCCAGGGACAGGGTGTAAAGATCAGCCATGGTTCCACTGTGATCACTCCTTTAACAACAGAAAAAAAGGGATCAACATTACTTTGATGAAGATAAAAAAATATAAAGATAAATATATTGATGAATAAAATGTCTTCCAAAGTAGATTGCAGACTTCCCCTTCAACATTCAGGACAGTGTTTATCCACAGGAAGTCAAGTGTGTAACACCCCCCACACCCACACCCACACCCACACACTCCACACTGTCCATTGAGACTTGAAACTAGATCCCTGGCTGCTATTGCAGCTGCACTTTACTATTGTTTTCCATTTCCCAATCAAGCTGCTTAACTGACTTCCTTTGTTTCTAATGACAATGAAAATACAGATTTCTCATCTATCACATTTATAGTGGATAACGTTAATCATCGTCCATCCATTACTGAGCAGCAAGTCACAACCCTGCAAACCTTTACAACATTTGTTCCCATTCAAATTTAACTGAAATACAACGCAAAAACAAGTTTTTACAACCTCAAATCTTTGGAACGTTGCTTTAAACAGCATTAAAAGTGACCCCCCCCCCCACACACACACACACACACAAATGTCAGCCAGCATTTCCTCTTTAAAAAAAGAGAGAGATAAGCAACTGTATTGGTGATCCTCTATTGCAGAATTTTGAAAATAACCTCATAGACCAAACTCAGTCAAGAGACCAAACACAACAACGGCAGCCACTCAACAGGCCAGCAGAAGATGAAGCCAGAGCTTGTCAGTCCATGTTATAAACAAAGCCCCGACAAGCATGGTGATCCAGTAGTTTGCTGATGAAGCAGGTTGATGTCTGTCGGGGCCCCGACACATGCTAACAGCTAAAAACACTGACACTGGTGGCATATTCTGTCTGAAGGCCTCGGTCGAAGCGGCTTCACTCCCCGATGAGCTACCAGCGGTTTACTGATGGCGAATCGTCAACACGCTGCCGGCATGTCAGGCCCCGGCCGGGCAGCGTCCACGGCCTCGGCCACTGCGCCCCCCCCCCCCCCAATAAAC